>JAFVLL020010983.1:0-36577 GCA_021397915.2 Tor tambroides
CCCAGCTGCCGGAATAATTCTGTTTTTTAACTACGGAAAATTACCGTATTTTTATGGTTGAGTTATTGTCCGTTATTTTACGGTATTTTTCTGGCACCCCAGCTGCCGGAATATTACCGTTTTTTTACGGGATTTTTTTTTTTTACAGTGCATGAAATGGCAATTTAGTATGCCATTACCAAAAATGAAAAGCATATCAAAAAATATGGCAAATGCATACCAATGTATAGCTGACAGTAACATATTAAATTAGAATGTACATAAAATATACCTCTTTAACAGTTTGTGTTGCACTTTTGAAATGAAGCCACCATACAAAGCTCTTTGAATCCCTCACTATGAAAAATATGATAATGAGGAATAGAATGTCTCACCTTCTCCAAGCAGAATTAGCAAGCAATCCTTCAGGCACAGTTTACAGCAAAATTGCTAGTACACTAATATCCATTCTCCATTTTCAGAGATATTTCATGTAGACACAAGAAAACTGCTTTTGCTTTACCAGATGCAGTATAGAAGAAAGTGGAAGAGAGAGTTTGCTAGTGCATAAACATTAACTGAACAGTTGTAGACGAACTTTGAGCTACACCTTATATTTGGCTCTGTACCTGCTGGATATCTGCAATATAATTTATAACTGATATTTATGTATTTATTGCTATATTTATATGTGATCCAGTCATGCAAGTTTACTTATTAAGTAAATGAAAAAATAAAATGGATCCTTATTGTGACTGTCATGATCCCAGTCTGCGTTCTCCTGTTTTATGTTTCTGATTCTGTTCCATTTTGTTCAGTTTCTGTTTCCCTGTCTGCCTTTCTGGCTTGTTTGTTTATTGTATTTATTGAAATTTGAAATATTCTTAAATGTTACTTGCTCGAACATGGATTCTATACTTTCATAATTAATGCTACTCTTATTTAGCAGGCTTCAGAAAGGATGGAGGCCAGACATTTGTTCTGAATTCTGCTTCTCAGCTTCTTTTTGGCTAACATAGATGAAGTTTTGTTGAAATTGCAGGAATGACTTGTTGATAGTCTTTATAATAGTATCCGAGCTGTTTTCCATTCTCCATCATTACTCTTTTGTCAGGTTACTTAAGTAACTTAACTGTTTACACTTGATCAAGATTCAAATTAAATACGATTTGAATGGATTTACAAAGAGCATCAAATCCACCCTTCATCTTGTAGTTCAGAAAATTCATGCTTGCTCATATATAAATATCATGCATGAAATTGATGTGATACAGTCATGTGCTATAGTATAAATATTCCAAATATACACATACTGATATATAAAAATCACGCTTAATACCTAGAAATCTGTATGAATTCCATCTATTGCACCATTTCCTGGTAAAGGAAAATTGATATGGTTGACAGGGTAAGTCTTTTTTTGTTTTGATGCAACTTACATCTTAAACCAAATGGTCTGATCTCGCCCAGCTATGGTAAAACTAAAAACTTGACGGAGACATTTGTGATCTGGAGTCGGCTCTGATAAAGCATGCCAGTGTAGAGTCTCAGTGTAGAGATTTCAGCGCCATTACCACATGCTGTCTGGGAGCTCTTCCAAACAAATAGATTAAGAATTTAAGTATGAGTATTGTATTATGATTATAGTTTGATGTATGTTAATCACTGTGTGGTTTCAACAATTTCAATGTTATTCTGTTTTAAGCCTACAATTGCATTTGCTTCTGTGTATTGTATTTCCTGCAGCATGATGCAATAGAGCAGCATAGAATATAATACAACAATATGCTGTGTTTTCCACGAAGGAACATTTTTATGTATTTTTCCTTGAAGGAGCATCTGTCAGTTGTCCAGGATACAAACAGATCAGAAAAATAAACATCAGCACAAACTAAACATGTTTTTATGACTCTAAAATAGCACAATATAAAAAAAGTGTTCAATGTTCAGTGACAGCTCTGTGCCATTTGAAAATAAATAACACAATAATACATTGTATTACATGACAGGCAATACATTCTCAATTCACAATACCACCTCGCTGGTTGAGCCAAAATCATTGGGAAATTTTAAGGTATTACCATTTTGAAAGTCCTAGTTGCATTTTGTTGGAAGACCCTGTTTAAAAAAGCCTCAAGCTAATTCACAGCAGCTCTATTCAGCATGAACTTTATATTGAAAATGCATGAATGACTGGTACTTCGTCAGGAGCTAATAACAGTTGGCTGTGCTTTCATGACTCTTTCAAAGTCATTTTTACTTTTTTTTTTTTTTTTTTTCATTGGAGGTGCTGGATTTCCCTTTGTGGAGAGTGTAGGAGTCTGTACATCTCTGTAAATAGATTTCCCAAATTAGATTCCCTGGGCTAAATTAAGTGTGATAATTGGAAGTACAGCTCTCCCAAATGTTTCCCCTAGGATTAATTACAACTGCAGGGACAATCTATCCTGCTTGCTTTTTGCTGCGTAAGATACGGAGGATGTTCCCTGAATGGGTCATTGTGTTTTCTTGTACACATTACAGGAGCAGTGGTCTTCTGTGCATGCAAACCACAGACTTATGTTTGGAGTAACATCATTCTTCGAAAAAAAAATGTATCAATAAAGAATCACATGAATGAATGATTGAAGTCCAATATCAGGAGCACATTATTATTCATCAAACAAAGTCATACCGGAGAGGTGCTGTTCATTTTGGACTTTTGTTTAAAAAAAAAAAAAAATCTCTTTACACGCTTTAGGTTTTAATCATAGGTTTACCACAATCTAGATCACTCTGAAATAAGCCCATCCATCATCTGAGACAATCAGATTGCTGTTTCCATCATAGCTTTCCTCCATAATTGCCACAATATTACAAAATTAAGGCTTTATTCTGCTTTGTTCTGCCTCGTGACTCTCAATTACAGCCTGAAATGAGACGTTATAGCTTTAATAATGTTTTTATTCTTTTCTTGAATGATTCTTTTCCTGGTTTCCATACTTTTAGGGTGGTACACTTTCAGCATTGCAAGATGTTGCACACCAAAGTGGGATAAATGCGTTCAGAAGAGCTGTCTGGATGAATGTGATGTATGGACATGTGTTACTGGTTCCAGTGGTCAACCTTGAATTTGCATCTTTTTTTCACTGCACTGGTGCAGTTGAGTAAGTGTGATGTTATATGAGACCTTAAAAGTACAGTAGGTTCCCACTTCCAGACTCATTACTAAGTGTATTATGTAAATATAGACAGGGTGGCTGCAGGTCCTTAAAAAGTCTTAAATTGTCTTAAGTAAAGTTTTCTTAATAAAAGGCCTGAAAAGTATTAAATTGTCTTAAATTCAGATTCGGTGCATATATTTTTGGTTACATTACCGCAAAAATTACAGTCATTGGACAGATTTAAAATTTAGGCCTACTGTGTCATCGGAGAGATGCACTGGTCGAACGGCCATAAATTGGAACCGGACTATTTTTGCTCCAACCACTTGATCGGCTTTTAATTTTATTTTGGCTTATCTCTATTCCGGAACTGCACACAAACTGTATTGCAATCATTTCCCAAAATTTAATTTGTGTGGAAATATTATTAAGTGTGTAAACGGCTGTGAACAAAGACCAGAGATGCTGAAGACGAACACAAAGAGGAGAAAATACTGTAGCAGGCAGAGCAAGATCACTGTTCACGATGCGCGAAATATAGGAAGAAAAATATATATGAACAGTGTTGGGAAGTTTACTTTGGAAATGTAATCGATTACATATTACCCTATTTAAAATGTAATAAGAAGTGTAACTATTTCAATTACTTTATTAAATTAATGTAACTGATTACATTTGATTACTTTTTGAATACTTTTCTTTCATTTATATATATTTTTTTACCATTTTGACAACTTTTAACACCTGTTAATCATCTTCAAACATTTAATGCAGGCAGTGATAACCTTACAGTAGTACTCAACATTGATTACTGTCAGACTTTCAAAATCCTTTATCTCTTGAAATAATTTTAAACATAGCCACCACAAAATCAGACTTTATATATATATATATATATATATATATATATATACATATACATACATATTTATGAGGTGCCAAACAGGAAATAATTATATAAAAATCTGAATATATGAATGTAAATTGTGAATATATAGTTATAAGTCTCAATATATTGTTTTGTCTGAATATATAGAAGTAAATCTGAATATATAAATGTAAATCTGAATATATAGAAGTAAATCTGAATATATAAATGTAAATCTGAATATATAGTTATAATTCTGAATATATACATATAAATATGAATATATAGTTATACTTCTGAATATATACATGTAAATTGTGAATATATAGAAGTAAATCTGAATATATAGTTAAGTCTGAATATATAGAAAATCTGAATATATAGTTATAAGCCTGAATATATAAATGTAAATCTGAATATATAGTTATAAGTCTGAATATATAAATGTAAATTGTGAATATATAGACGTAAATCTGAATATATAGTTATAAGTCTGATTATATAGAAAATCTGAATATATAGTTATAAGCCTGAATATATAAATGTAAATCTGAATATATAGTTATAAGTCTGAATATATAAATGTAAATTGTGAATATATAGAAGTAAATCTGAATATATAGTCATAAGTCTGAATATATAGAAGTAAATCTGAATATATAGTTATAAGCCTGAATATATAAATGTAAATCTGAATATATAGTTATAAGTCTGAATATATAAATGTAAATTGTGAATATATAGAAGTAAATCTGAATATATAGTTATAATTCTGAATATATAAATGTAAATTGTGAATATATAGAAGTAAATCTGAATATATAAATGTAAATTGTGAATATATAGAAGTGAATTTGAATATATAGTTGTAATTCTGAATATATAAATGTAAATTGTGAATATATAGATTTAGGCCTTTCAAGCATCTCACACTGGACAGGCAGTGTGCCATTCACAGCGAGAAGCTGCTCAGTGCTCTGAATGGCCTTTGATGCATCAGAGCAAGTGTCACAGATGTAGTAGCTTAGTCGTATGCCCGGAAGTAAGCTGGATTTATTTATTGTTTCAATAGTATGCACAACAGCTAGAGTCCTTACAAGCGAAATGAGATTTAATCTACAAGGAAATGAGGGAAATCTTGATTAGAAATGAAAACAATAGCATATTCACCTTTCTAATCTAGGAAATAGATTCTTACTATTTTTCTGTATATAAACAACCTATGAGACAGTTGTGTACAGTTTATAACAATCACTCTACATTTGTATGAAAAATTAATAGGGCTTGAAATTGACACTGATTTTCAGATTTGATTTGATTCTAATTCACTAGTTCTCAGTTAAACTGATATAAATTTGCTTATTCTAGCTGTTCTACTAAATTAAAATATTCTAGTTACAGGGTCAATAGGCTACGATGAACAGCAATAACAATTGTGAAAATATATTCAGATTTGCTTCTATACAGTATATTCAGACTTATAACTATATATTCAGATTTACATTTATATATTCAGAAATATAATTATATATTCAGATTTACCTTTATATATTCACAATTTACATTTATATATTCAGATTTATAACTATATATTCAGATTTATGTATATATATTCTCAATTTACATTTATACATTCAAATTTCTATATATTCAGAATTATAACTATATATTCAGATTTACATCTATATATTCACAATTTATATTTATATATTCAGATTTACTTCTATATATTCATAATTATAACTATATATTCAGACTTATGAGTATATATTCAGATTTACATTTATATATTCAGACTTAAGTATATACAGTATTCAGATTTACTTTTATATATTCACAATTTGCATTTATATATTCAGATTTACATCTATATATTCACAATTTACATTTATATATTCAGATTTACTTCTATATATTCTGACTTATAACTATATATTCAGACTTATGAGTATATATTCAGATTTACATTTATATATTCAAAATTATAACTATTCAGATTTAATTATATATATTCAGACATAACAATATATTCAGGCTTTTAACTATATATTCACAATTTACATTTATATATTCAGATTTACTTCTATATATTCATAATTATAACTATATATTCAGACTTATAAGTATATATTCAGATTTACATTTATATATTCAGAAATATAAGTATATATTCAGATTTACCTTTATATATTCAGATTTTCATCTATATATTCACAATTTACATTTATATATTCAAATTTACTTCTATATATTCAGACTTATAACTATATATTCAGACTTATGAGTATATATTCAGATTTACATTTATATATTCAGAATTATAACTATATATTCAGATTTACATTTATATATTCACAATTTACATTTATATATTCAGATTTACATCTATATATTCACAATTTACATTTATATATTCAGATTTACTTCTATATATTCAGAATTATAACTATATATTCAGATTTAATTCTATATATTCAGACATAACAATATATTCAGGCTTATAACTATATATTCACAATTTACATTTATATATTCAGATTTACTTCTATATATTCAGAATTATAACTATATATTCAGATTTAATTCTATATATTCAGACATAACAATATATTCAGGCTTTTAACTATATATTCACAATTTACATTTATATATTCAGGCTTATAACTATATATTCACAATTTACATTAATATATTCAGATTTACATATATTCAGATTTTTATATAATTATTTCCTGCTTGGCACCTCATAATATGTATGTATATATATATATATATATATATATATATATATATATATATATATATATATATATATATATATATATATATATATGCATATACATAAACCCAAATAGGAAATAAAACATTTAGCCTATCAAATAAACATGTGTCCTAAACTCCTGAAACACTGGCGTCTCATATTTTAGAGCAGTCAAATGCAACTTTGGAAAGAAATCAATCAAATTTGTATGTGTGTGAAAATACTCAGATGTAACCCACCTTTGTAATCACTGACATTTTCATAAGTAACTGTAATTTACAGTTTGTTCACAATTTACAATTGTTTACAGCGATAACTGTTCTGAAAAGGGAATCATTGTTTAAAGCCGGGGGTTACCCGGACATATGCGTAGGCTGAACAGACCGGAAGTAAAGTTTACTATAATGTTAGTCCCTGTGTTCCGTCTCATGTTTACAGTTAACATAACAATAACCAAGGAAACGCTTCTCCTTAAGCTCCACCTGCTGTCAGAGAGTGAATATGCGTTTTCTTTAAGTCAGTCTGCTGTTTTTGTTTTGTGCCCGTGACTTATGTAGCATTATTTCACAAATCTAAAGTCAGACCATTCTGTTTTTGCCTTAAATCTTGAAATCATACAGTCTAATTCGTATCAAAAACAACTGCTCGTTCTCTGTGTGTGTAGCATATCAAAGGTATTTGGATCATGATTATACAGCGGTTGAGTCTAATTTCAAATGGCTACAGATTTTTTTGTTTTAAGCCAAGGTGGTAGGCTATTAAAAAGGTCTTTAAAAGTCTTAAATTGAACTTGTTTGTATCTGTAGACACCCATACAGTACTTTTTATAGACAAACAGCCGTCACATTTCTTTAAAATTATGCCTCATTAACATTGAAAATCCTATATAAAATAATTATTTCATTACTAATGTGACCGCAAATGTCAACTTGTCTTGTACTTTAGTCCTGTATTAAGGACCTTATTTTCCACACTCCTTAAAATCTATGGAAGAATCTGAAGAAATAATTAGACATTTTTTAAAGACTGTTCTATATATATAATTTAACATTTTAAGCTGTGTTTCTGCTTCTGTTTTGTGTGATGGTAGGCACTGTCAGAATCTGTGTTTCTTTATTTTCTGCACTAATTTTGGAGGCAATCCGTGGAATTCTGTCGCACAGATTTTAAACATGGTGAAATGTGTTAAACTTGTTAAATCTGAGAGTAGGCCTACTACATTCTTATCACTTACTGAAAGCATTACAAAACTAGCTGAAGGCACCATCTTTAAAGGCATCTATGAGAGAACTACTGACAAAAAAAAGAGTAATAACTCTCAAAATGCCTCGACTAAAGAACAGAAAAGCCTTGTGTTAATATCATGCTGCCCCCTGTATTACTGTATTGCTGATTTAAAATCTGAACTGTCTCTTGGATAATATATCCTCAACGCAATACTGCCCTCATCTGTATGTACCGTGAAATCAGATTACTGAGGAACATTGTATTGACTGTTTTCACTCTTTTTAAATGGTTCCCAAGTTTGTGTCACAGAAACTTGGTATGAAAGAATAAGAATTAATTTGTGTTTAGAAAATAAAGAACAGGAAGTCGATTCGAATAATAATCCAGTAGCGTCAAAAGAATACGGACCATGTAATAATCCCGGTTCTCTGCTTTTCAAAAGAAAAGAAGAATGCGGTTAAGAATATGTTCCCATCGTGTATGCGGTGTGAATAAATGCTATAGCTTAACATCTGCTTAATTCACTGAAAACCGTGTGTAAAATTTGATTTGCATAGTTAAAAGCTGGAACTGTCAATCAGTGAGCAGTTTATAATCATGCACGTGACACGTTGATGAGATTTTCGCTTAGGCCGACTAATTTTGAATATTAATTCCATGAGCAACGCTGAGTTCATGTTGACAACTATTATTCAGCCCGTGCAGTTTCCGGCAGCTTGGTATGTGACTGATAGCATTTTCATGAAAGAAGCCTTGATTAAAGTTTCTGAATGTTAAATGAACATCAGGAAGGGGGACAAACCCTGAAGTGGGATAAACATTTTGGTGCTCAGCAAATTTTTTATTTTTATTTTTTTTTTATGTTTATTCAGCAAGGATGCATTAAATTGATTAGAAGTGACAGTAAATACATTGACCCCTGGTTTCACAGACATGGCTTTAAGCCTAGTCCTAGACTAAAATGTAATTCTGAACAGTTTCAACTGAAAGAAACTTGCACTGACTGATCTTAAAATATATCAGTGCCTTTGATTTGTCCCAAAAAGCACACTAGTAATGTTTTTTTTTCTAAGCACATTTATAAAAATTACTTAAATGTCCTAATTGAACTATGGAATAATCCTGGTTTAGTCTAAGCCCTGTCTGTAAAACCGGGCCTGAGATTGTTGCAAAAGATTTACATTTCAGATTTGCACTTCAATCCTGAAAAATGTGTCAACAAAATTTCTACATCTTTTTCCCCTTTCCCCTGATATTTAATGTCAGTAGTCACAAATATGCAAAAAAGCGGGCTACTGGGATGCAAAAACTCTCTAATACCTCGGTGCTCTTTGGACAAGGGAAAACTTGTCTATAAATCTGTGTTGAAAAGCCAAGGCACTCGAGAATTTATATTAAAAAAGCCTTTATTATCTCATGGCTTTAAACATTAAAAATAAGTCACAGATGACCGCACACCTACATGTTGCGGCTAATATGCCTTCATCAGGGTGTCATTTAATGTCAGTGCTTTAAGTGTGAAAGTTCTTCTTGCATTTTATTCTGAACGTTATTACAGTATTTAAAATTTAAATATTATTGTGATGCATTTAATGACATTTTTAGCTGTATTCATGTATTTAAATTTGATGAACCTAAAGCTAATTACTTTGGTTTTTAATGTAATGCAATGCCTGGCTACAACAAATGCAAATTTGTATGGATGCAGCGTTGTTCCCTGGAACACTGCCTGGAGAAAAACACACCGCAGGTCAGTTATGTTGTTTACGAACCACGGCCAGGCGAGCATATTGACCACTCCAGGGCAAGCGGCTTTTGGAATCAGTGCTTCTGGACCTGGTCAGCTGTGAGGCAGGATATGAATTTTAAAAGTCATCCAAGAGTCATTTGAAGGACTGTTACATTCGCCTTCACTGTTTTGGCATATTCCTCCAGGAAAGCTAGTCGAGACAAAATATATATATATATATGAAACATATGCATTTTTCATGTTCACTACAGTTGTTGAAGGCATTCCTCTCAGCGGCTTCCCTGGATTCTGGTCAGCATTTTATTTATTTATCTTTTTCTCGAGTAGTCTAAGTTGACTATACAGTGCCTTACTGTTTCCCTCTTCCCTACAGTGAATGTGAAGCATTTCCAGTATGCAGCAACATCTTCATCAGCAAGTTTTCAACATCTCCCCACTTCATGGATATAATTACAGGTAAATAAGTATAGTCTAATTAATAATTAAAATAATGTAAATATCAAAACAACCACTTTATTCCACTAAAATACAGCAGAGCACTGCACTCCATTTTAAGTTCAGATGTTGTCCTTGCAGTGTTATATTATCACCATTATCGTTATAAACATCATATTTTATCTGTTGGATCATGACCTAAAGCCTTCAGGTCTGACTCACTCTGCAATTTTTTTTTTTTTTTTGCCAAGACTTGGCAACACACTGATTAGGTTATGTTCCAAAAGTTCATCTACTGATGAAAATTTGCAGAAAATTTACTTACACTGTACATTTAGCTTTTCACAACACATTACTTGAAAGATTACTTGTGGATTATTGTGATGTTTTTATCAGCTGTTTCATTCATTCTGACGGCACCCATTCACTGCAGAGGATCTATTGGTGAGCAAGTGATGCTACGTTTCTCCAAATCTGTTCGGATGAAGATAAAAAATCATCTACATCTTGAATTTTCAGTACATTTTCATTTTTGGGTGAACTATACTTTTTTGCAAGGGTGGAATGAATGTTATATTGTATTTATGTATTTTTATACTTGAATGTATGATCATTCTCTGTACTGTTCCTTGGGTGGGTGGGGATCCTGTTCTTCTTTCTATCCAAGATCTCCATGAAGTGAAAGGAACAGTACATCACATTAGTCTCATCTCCTTCCGAAACATATGCATTAGTTCCAGCAGCTGACTGACATGAAGGTGAGCTTCTCCACCAACATTCAGGTAAAATTCCTTCTATAAAGAAAATATAACCTCCCCCCCCCCAACACACCCCTAATGCCTAAATATTGTGAGCAGAATTAGAGTGAAGAACAATCCACTTAAATATAAAAATAGTTTCATATTAAAGGGAAAAAAAGTGTTATGCTTTACCAACTTCCCTTAAAAAGTGAAACAAAAGCTTGTGCACATTAGGATGCACGTCCTTGCACATGCTCAAATTGGCTCTGCACAATGTAATAATCCCATGTTTGCTATGGGCTGTTCTGGCTGTTTAATTCACAAGAAATACAAGAGCAGCATGGAGTAAAGACAACATTAGTGCAATTTAACCACTGGCTGCACAGCCTTATTCACTGCTGCTATTACATTACATTTACATTTGGTAAATTTATTTACAACTTAGTGTAAAATGTGATTAAAGCAATTAACTTACAATTCATTGCTGAGTTCATGCTGCAATAAGTATGTGAAATTCAGTAAATATGGACTCAACTGGTCTGTGAACGAATTGGGATATTTTGTTTTGTGTTGTTGTGGTGCCATCAGTTTGTTATGTAATTTTTCTGTGGCTCTGTGGTTATTAGTCACAAGGCTTTTTTTTATAATCAGGTAGATAGTTAACTGGATCATGCTAACAAGTCAGACACTGACCTCTTGACCCATACAAGCAGAATTTACTTGAATCATTCATGTGACAATTTTCAGAGACAGAAGATCTCTGCTGCTTCTAGTGGTCAACATCAGATCTGCTTATTTATATTTAGTAAGTGCAAAGTAATGTATTTATACTGTATAAATGTTTTACACGTCTTTAAATAAGAAGAAGAAAAGAAATATTATAAAATAACTTTTGAATTTTGATTAATTTAAAATGTAATTGATTCCTGTGATGGCAAAGCTGAATTTTCCGCAACCATTACACTAGTCTTCATTGTCACATAATCCTTCATCCATTATACTTATATGCTGATTTGCTGCTCAAGAAACATTTCTATTATTATCAGTGTTGAAGTAGAATTTATCGAAAGTAGATTTATTTATTTTTGTAACAGATGTCTTTACGGTAACTTTTGATCAATGTATTGTGTCCTTGCCGAATAAGTGTTTATTTCTTTAAAATATAAAATTAAATTAAATTAAATTAAATGATTAAATAAAATTCTTACTGACCCCAGACTTTTGAACAGTAATTTATATTATGATAGACTGTACGGTATTGTATTATTATATTATATATCAATTAGTATTTTTACCTTAAATTATCTTGAATTCAGACTAATGTGCTATGTCACCTAACCAATCTTTTTTCATTCCTTACATGAATGTTTTTGATTCTTCTTCGAGAACCAGCTCTGGTAGTTTTAAGAGCTGTTGACTTCCTATGGCACAATCAATGTTGTGGAGCAAAACACATACACATTAAATAGTACAATAATACTTTTTTTTTTTTTTTAAGTACAGGTATGACTTTTGATTTTAGGGCCTAGACCCCTTTATAGAATATAAAGACTGTATAGTTTCCCAACCACACTGAATGGATGCATTAAGCCACAGGTGTCACTCAAACACACAGACATGCATTCATAGTAGCAGAAATACTGCAATATGAATTAAATAGCTCACTGTATCAGGAAAAATGCAAAAGATAAAAAAAATGATCAAATAAAGCCACTAACTAAAACACTTTACTGCTAAATAGAGATGCAGCAGACCTCAGAGACAGAAGTGGTCTTACATAAAATAAGGGCACATTTATATCATGTATCCACACACACTCTATGCTCTCTGTAGGTGTCTTTTATATCACTGGTAATGTCATTCTTTAGAAACATCAGCAAGAGCTGAGTGAAATCCACCACAGCGTTTTTTTTTTTTTTTTTTTTTGGTGTTTAGAAGTCTATTCTGAGAAAGACTTGGAGGCAGTTATCTATAGCTGATTATGTTAATTACTGGGAAAAGTAAACATTCGCGTTAGGTTTGCCACGGGGTTAAAGTTTAATTCATTCAGTTATGATACAATTAATATGCAGTCAGCACTGTCATTAGTTCGTTTATTTGAGGATTTTATCACTTTAATTAACGCAGATCACAGAGATGATTTGAGAAAGTAGAGGGAGATGAATAAATAGATATATTTTCCAGGCATAATGCTGTGCAGATGATTATACTTGATATATTGCTGAAAAGACTAACAGTAAAATTTGCATCTTGCCCTTAAAGGTGAAGAGTTTTTTTAATTAAAAAATGTAAAATACTGTAATTTAAAGTAATATAGTTTAATATGCATATAGCTTTATATGCGTAGACAACGATTCATTTCCCTGAAATGTAAAACTGGTCCTGTGCCCCTCTGTGCAGACCAGCCTAGCATAGCAACATTAGCTCAACCAATGGTGCGAGTTTGGGGGCAGGACCACTGTATGTTTTTTGGCCAATGGTTAGACAGGGGAAGTGTTTGGGAAATCTGTTTAAAAATAGTCATTATATTTGCTCAGAAATTACCAACAAAAAGGTCTGTTAAATATATATATATATATATATATATATATATATAATAAGTTGCATATGCACTACATCACAGCATTGAAGATATTAAGATATTATTATTAATAAAAAAAATCTAACAAATATGAAAAAATCAGACAAAATATGAAAGAAAACCTAACAAAAAATGTAAAAAGTTTGTATATATTTATTATATATTTATAGTTTATGTTATCTATCATATTTGATGCATCAGGCTTTTATGGCTCATACAGTGTTATATAGGATAATTTGGAGCTTGAGAAAGGGAAAAAAAAAAAAAAAACAGAGAAAAATAGGAAAAATAGGCAATTTAGTGCAGGTGTTTTATTTATACATCCAAAAAGTGAAAGAAGATGAAAAAAGACTCCTGGACTTGTAGCAGGTATCTTAGACTTACCAAAGATTAATTTGTTGTTGCTCTATCCAGAGTCTCCCGCAGTGATGATTTTGGCCTGTAGGTGGAAGTGCAGCACTGCAGTTCTGTTCTGATGAGGCGTTGCATTCTGATTCTTGTTATGTAAAGCTTTCAAAAGGTCCAAGATTCACACATCTTAGTTTCAATTTCATGTGAAATGTGATGTGTCTGATGGAATGTTACAATGAAATAACATCCAATTTTATTTTGTTCTCAGCGGCTGAATGAGTTGAATCAAAAGCCTTAATCAGATTTGTTCATTCAAGCATTTCAGAGGCCTATGAGCTGAGATTTCCCATAATAAAACAATAACCAGGACTGGCAACATCAGGAGCTGAGCTTGTGGTCCAATTTTTGACATCAGAGGTGTAGATGAATGAGAATGCTAAGAGACTGCTTCAGGTTTTGTGGATCTTTTTGTCTCATTTTGATTTTACTCACTCTTTTACATGGTCTTTAATTGGTGTTCTGTGTGGTTTCCCTCTTTTTTTTGCTGTCCTCCACCTCACTATCCTGACGAATGAATGAAGGATTTCATCCACTCTGAAGATGTAGATCTACGCCTCCAATGAAGGCCTACAGAAGCGGGTTGGTATGATTACCTTGTCTGTCTTGCAAATTGGATGTGTTTTCTAATCACAGTCCTATGAAGTGTGAATTCTCTCTCTCTCTCTCTTTGTGTGTTTGTGTGTGTGAATTTCTCCTGCCCAGTTATCATCCAGCCTCTCCTCAACGGTCTAAAGGATGAACATATTTCAACTCAATTTGAGCTGTGTGGCTCAACAAGCAGGATGTGAGGTGATTATTAAACACCGGTGCAATCTCCCCAGCCTGGATAAAGCTGGATAAAGGGAACAGGTATGTGGTAGAATCATGTTTCCTCCTCCACCCCATCCTCCACTTCCTCATTACGGACTGCGGCACCTACTTGAAAGTCCACACGCATCTCCCGCTCTCCGTGCTCCTGCGCAACCAGGAATACCTTTATTAAATTAGAGAGGGAATAAATCTAATTTAGGCATGATATCATGAACAGGAATGTCCCTCGTCTGCCATGATGTCTGGTGAGAACATTTTTCCAACCCTTTTTTTTTTTTTTTTAGTGGCTGCCATTTGTTGCAGGTCACTCAAAAGAATTAAGCTTTCATTTTTCCTCAATAGCAAGCTTGTTCTCTGTGTGTAAAAGGGTTTCTACTTCCCTGATTTTGCTAATATACTTAAAGATGATGTACAACAGAACTTTCAGAGACTTTAAGTAGGTCATTTGTAGGTTGATTTCACAACTATTAAAAAAGTATGTTATGAACGTAATCCGTATTTTTGAAACCCGCCATGTTGTCGCCATCATGTAACCTACCACCGACAGTTCAGTGCCATTCACAAATCCTCTCCCATGGTCATAAGTTAGGTCATCTGGGTACTTTTCGCTTACTGTTTTTTGAATACTATGAATTCGGACATACTACTGTTTTTCACCTACTATATAGTATGGAAGTAAGTATATTTGGGCATGGCATATATTTTTGAGGCACTTTCAAAACATTGAGCATCTCCAACAGCCCAACAACAGCAATACTGGCTCAACCAGTAATGTGAGTGTGGGGCGGGGCCTGTTTTTTGTTTGACCGATGGGAAAAAGGCAAGAGTGTTTAAATACACTAGCTGTGTTTTCAGTATAGAGAAGAAGTTATACACTTTAACTTTAAAAGTGCCATATTCTACACTTTTGCAGTAGTTTACAGTACTTTTTTCCACTAGTCCACTTATAATGTAAAGGAGTCTTGCACTAAAAACTTTTAATTTAGTTACAATACAGTGAATAGTAAAGTAATTTAGTCTACAATACAGTTTTCCACCAGAGAAATTTCTGACATCATTTACTCACCCTCTTGTCATTCAACAAAAGCGTTTGGGGTCCAATGTTGTTTGAACCACATTTGACAGCAAAATTATCTTTTGTGTCGTATAAGTTTAATTTACTAACTGAAATTGAGTGTTTTTTTTTGTATATTAGTTTTCATAAATGGTCTGGGAAGGGAGTTTTTTTCTTTTCAGTGTATGTCAAGAATGCAGTAAACAAAAGAGCAAGAGAACTTATCTATGCAAATGTATAAACTTTAAGGCTAGAAATGATAATGTCCACTGAGGGATAATCTCAAGAACACTGTATCTTGCCTGAATGCACAAAAAGCTAAAACTAACAAAGAGAGAAAGACAGGGAGTATGAACTACAAAGTTTGTAAAGAAAACCTTGGAGATTACTTCAAACCCACTGCTATGTGTTCTTTTTTCCGTTGGGTGAAGGTCAGTGCAATATCTGAGAGCAAGAGCAAGTTAACAGGCATCAATGTCAGGAAATTGTGTTTTGTGGCATCGTAAACTTATGCAACACTTCACCTCCATGACCACTAGAGGTCAGAAAACAGTCTTGCTTTAGCTCCTCTAAGGGTGATTGGATTGTATCTTAATGCTGCTCTAATCTCTCTATCTCCTGTGTTGTTTTTATTTGCTCATTGGGGTCGTGTGTAAAGATTTGTTTCCACAACAGTTGCATAATGTAGAAATATTAAGTTGGAAAATGTGGAGATGAAAAGAATGTTGATGAAGTGCTGCGGGATTTGCTTTCAGAAAAGTGGGAGAGTGTGAATGAATTATGTTTGATGACTCATTATTCTGGGATTTAAAATGTTCCCTATCAGGAAAGACAGAAAGCCAGAGAAAATGTGAGGGAGCCATTCTTCATAATGCATTGTCATAGGTGGGATTAATTTGCATAATTCCCTCATTTTCTAGGATAGTCTTATTCAGAGTGGAGGACCACAACCTGTTGTACAGAGAATAGAAGAGAGGGAGATGAGTGGAGAAAACTGCTCTGAATTGTGAGGACCAGATCAATAAGTTGTTAACGGAAGATCAGACATGGCTGAGAATGCTCATTGCATCGTCTGAAACGAAATCTGCATATGTTTGTTCATGCAATTGGACATCTAGGCATAAAGCAATCAATGTCTCAAGGCAGGCTTTGAAGATAGGGCTGCGTTCCAAATGGCATACTCTACCAAACTAACCTGACAATTATGCGAAAGTGCAGGAATGTGGATTATGGCCTCCCACAATGCAGTTCACTCTTGACTTTCCATTTCCTGTGTCATAAACTGGAAATAATATCAGAATCATAGAACATTTCAACACAAATTGGATTAAAAGTAATTTCACAAATTCTCCACCAAATTTTACCAGTATAGGTGCCGTTTGCTGAACTAAACATGCAGTGTGTGATGAGATCATGTGACAATAGTGAGTACAATTTGATCGTTTATTGTCAAATAATGTCTTCCATTTTAACATACTATTTTTTTTTTAAAACATTGAGTATGCAGTATGCAGTGTATACGGAGTGTTATTTGGTATTCCAAGCTAGTATCCTATTCCGAACATAGCCATTCTTAACCTTTAGATGCACTGTTCCCCTTGACACTTAACGTGATTTACCCGAGTAGGACATGTTTCTAGATCAGTATCCTTGTTGGTCCTGGAACTGCATTCCAATCAGCCAATCAGACTGTATGGTTTGCCTGTCATTTCCCTCTGATTTCAGGGTAATATGTAGGCTTTGAAAATAAAGAACAAGCCTATCAAACCGAGAAAGAAGTTGAATGAATCAGTCAAGCAGACTGCTTTATGCATGTTTGCTTGGATTTATTTTGATCATTTTTGACAATTTTAACATGCTGGAATAGTCATTAAGAGTGGCATTTGTGTTCATTATGGTTTGTCTGGTTAAACAATGCATTCTAGATGTGTGCTATTATGCTGAACACAGATCACCATTTTTAGATGTCCTCACGCTTCTGTTTCCCAGAATAAAACACTCACATCGAGTGCTGGAATCATGCTGTGTTTTAATTAGTGATTTCCATAATTGCTGTAAATTTATTAAAGAAAATGTTACTCATAATCCCCTGACCATCAACTGCCACTTTTACCTGCCACCTCTCTGTCTTTCTTTCACTTTCACTTACAAAAGTTTTAAATCGGTAATAAATTTAACATGTTGAAGTATCTTCTGCTCACCAAGGCTGCATTTATTTGATCAAATATACAGTAAAAACAGTAATATTGTGAAATATTATTACAATTTAAAATAACAATTTTAAAAGTTTTCTGTTTTAATTAAACGGTTTTATTCCATTGATGCAAAGCTGAATTTTCAGAAGGCATTACTGCATTACTTCAGTGTCATTTCCTTAGAACTCATACTAACATGCTGATTTGCTGCTTAAGAAACATATAGCATTTGTACTGCTTAATATTTCCGTGGAAACCATGTTTTTTAAAAAAAAAAAAATTTCAGAATTCTTTGATGAAACAATATAAAAATCTTTGCTGTCACTTTTGATCAGTTCAATGCATTCTTGCTAAATGAAAGTATTAATAAAAAAATCTTATTATGGACCTTAATTAGAAAATTATGTTTGCCAGGATGGAAAAAAAAACACTATTAACTTATTACATCACTGTACATTAATTCATAACACTGAATGTAATAGTACATTCTCACAGTGGCGAAAAGGCACTAAGACCTCATTATAGTTAACCAGGCCATTATAGCTCCCTGTCCAACAGAGCTGTAGTATCAGTACTGGGTCCCAAAATCACAAAGGTCAAGGAGCTTCACAAACAAGAAGGACTCATTAGTTCATTGTCCCATTAGCTTTGGCGCTAAGTGTTTTATTTCTGGTCTTTTGGGGTGAGTGTGTGTTAGAGAGCGAGAGTCATAAATCATAACATCATCCTGTATATCCAAGGCTCAGAAGTATACTAACTCTGTTCTGAATAACTATTGTGTGTTTTGAACAATCTATGATATAGTTGTTTTTCCCTCCTAATTGCACCTTTGCTTAGCTCTTATGCTTCATAAAAAGAAAACTTAATTAAACTGACAAATAAAATACCACTCGTTACATCCGAATCATTCACAGAGTAAACATCAGCCTTGGAAACTGCAGCTTTATTTAAAGGAATGGTTTCTGTTATTATTTAGGTTTTCTGCTCACATTACAATTGTAATCTTCATGCAGTTTTTTTCTATACAATTACAGTTCATAGTGGCTACAGCTGTCGAAAACATACCACAAAGGTAGATAATAAGATGTGTGCTAAATTTAATCTTCTGAAGCCATAAAATGTAAGGAACAGATAGAATATTAGTCATTATTTAGTAAAAATCTCTCCGTTTGGCAACAGTTCTGTTCATTCACACTATTTTTCTCACTTGTAAGGGGGTGGAGCTTAGCACACAAGTTGGGCTACTTTTATTGTGCTTTACCAGTTGTTCTTTCTTTTTTATAGCTGTGGCCACTCTCAAAAATTCTTTGATTTCTCATTTTGCATTCCACATAAAAATAACCTCATACAGGATGAGTAAATAATGACAAAACGTTCACTTTTGATTGAACTATTCCTTTAAGCTAAAGAAGCATGACTGTTGAAACGTCCAGGACACATTCTGAATGTAATGAAGAGATGAATAAAACCCATTCTGCCCTGTCTGCCTTCCGCCCGCAGGTCTCAATCTACCATCCGCCCGTTGTGAGACAGCGAACCCACCCCGAGGAGAGACAGACAGCTCCACTCAGGCAGAGATCTGAGCTCACCGTGGCCACAGAATGTGCGGTGATTAGAGTAATGTGGGTTTTTTCTGAGCCCGTCGGCAGCCGTGGCAGGTCGGGGAGCAGAACAGGCAGATAAGAGCCAGCGGTGAGGAGTTTTAATTAAATAACGGGACATTATATGGCTGGATTATCCGAGTCTCCAGCGTGAGGACGCAGAGCAGTAGGACGACCGGACAATGGGAATGCTGAGCCGAGCAAGACTGGACATGGGCCAAGAAAGGACAGGGAGAGAGAGACAGACTGAAATCCAATGATTGTGTGTGTGAGAGACAGAGAAAGGGAAGACACAAACCACATATGTGCCGTGAACCGCCACACACGCATACTGAAACCGAGCTGGTGCAGCAGAGCTCTAATGAGGCTGAACAGAAGATCTGGACTTGAGGTTAAATCAATGATGTGTGTGTCTGAGCCACTGACACACTAAATGCCAGTTACTGCACGCACACACATACACACACAGGTGAAATAATTAGCCTCTCCGCTCTACACCGTTATCAAAGAAATGGCATCATTACGTGACCACTTTTCCTGAAGGCCTTTCCCCCCCTACAGTCCCCATCCCTGCTGCTAGACAACAGCAGTTCGGCCTTCTCCAAGGTTTGGGCCAGAGTTTACTTCATTCATTTGCATATTTACCATGCTTTCTCATCGAAGCAACTTAATAAGGTGCACAAGTCACAATAATATGACCAGGACAGGTAGCTGAGAATGCAAATACAGCGCCTTGAACAGCAAGAAGCAAGTGTAAATACATTGAACTTGTAATCCCATTGCCGATAAATGAATACAAAGCTGGGCCGCTACTGTACAAGTGCTGACTTAGAGGATACAAATGAGTCCCTAAAGACGACTCAAGACAATGAAAGCAGGGTATCTGCAATGCAAGTATGGAGGTGATTACATTTTATTAACAGCACTGGGGTGTGTTAGGCCTCTCCAATCAGATCTCATGAGAAAACGCAACTATTTAATGAGGTGGTGATTTAGTATAAATTCGATTTAAAATATATGATTTTTAGAAATAAAATGTAAGCATGACATTTTAACATTAAACCTAACAGTCAATGGGACGTAAGCAGATCATATGAAAACATCCAAATGAGATTGTAAGGATTCATATAGCGTTAGCCAGTAATTTACCAAAACTTTACTTTTTCTCAGAATTGTGAGATATAAACTCCAATAAGACAGAATTGCAAGATATAAATGTGGAATTGTGAGAAATAAATCTTGCAACAATGACTTTTTTTGTTGTTGTTGTTCTCAGAACTGCAAGATGTCCTTTCACAGTTGACCCTTCACAAAGAGGACACTGGCGTGCCGACAGGCAAGACAGAGCAGGCTACTTTTGGTATGAAATTAAGTCTCAGCTTTCAAATGTTGTCATTTTTGGTTTTCAATTAATAAATACCGTTTTGTTGCTCGTTAATGTGTCGTGACAGATCGCTGTAGAGCCTCAGTTCAAGCGGCATGTGAACCGATATTTTTTTTCCCTCTTTACTAGATATAACATGAAATAAACACGAATGAACATCAAAAGGTATCTTGTTTCAACCGTGGAAAGACGTCAATATGCACCATTTTTCAAGTTCAAGTTCACCGAGGTTAATCTGCTCACCTGCCTAGTTTGTTTGTCAGACAAAATGGCAGATTTTGGCGTTATGATTGGTCAGATCGCCTGTCAATCAAACTCATGGCAAAGGGTCAATTACCTTTTTTTGTTTTAAATTTTGTGATGGAAAAAAGTCAGAATTGTGAAATGCAATTTTAGAACTCGGAGAAAAAAGTCAGAATTGCAAGATCTAAACTCAGAATTGCTATAGATGTAAACTCGGAATTGTGAGGAAAAAGTCAGAATTCTGAATTAAATCTTGCAATTCTGATTTTATATCCAGGATTCTGCATTTAGATCTTGCAATTCTGACTTTTTTCTTTGAATTCTGAGCGGTCTAAAAATAAAATGTAATTGTGAGACAAAAAGTCGTAATTACCTTTTTTCTTAATCTTGTGGAAGAAAGTCAGAAGTGTGGTCTCTACAAATGAGGGAGATACCCTAAAACCGGTGAACAGGTCCATATGTTGGAAGGATTCCTTTTATAAAGCAAGTGTGTGAATGTACATGTAAGAGGTTTTGCACATGCCATGTAGACATCTTAATCCGCTTAATCCTGCTGTTGGTGTACATGTAAACACAGTTAATGTTAAGCCACTAGCACACAAGCAGTGCTCTTCTGTTTGTCTGCATTTATAGGTGATACATAAGCATTCAAAATTCATTTACAGCTTTGTCTACAGGGAAATAAAACCAGACTGAGAGGTTACAGGATGTAGATTATGACATCTGATGATGGCAAAAAATAATTTCAAGCTTACCCACAAGACTAATGAGCAGTATGTTTTTAGCAATCTTTGTTCATTAAATTACAATTTAAATACTTAGTTTACTCTGAGATATGTAGAAATGTTAAAACTTTTGCTGTATAGACACCAAGTGTTTATTTCAGTTGCCTCCAGTCGTGCTTTCTTGTGGTTGTCTTGGTTCTCTTGTGTCTGGCTTGGTTTGTGTGAGCTGAATTCTAGGAATCCAGGGCTGTTGCTGTTTGCAGAATGATTGATTATCCATAAAACATGCTTGGCACTGCTGAATTATGGTTGAAGAACAGCCAATAAATTGTTTTAGATGGCTTATTACAACAGTGTTACTGGACTGGCATATTAAATTATTGTGGACTTGTAAATTAGGGTGCTTTTTTGGAATGAGCTCATTAAATTGGTGATAATTATGTTCCTTACTCTCTCTAAACATTACCACTGCTGTCAGTGTGTATTTTTAGGCTGATGTAAATATTGTCATCTATCAGATATGATTATGGTCATAATGTGACTGAGCTAAACACAGCTAAGCTTTTATATCTGATAACTGTTAAAAGCCAGTGAACATACATGTCTTTCAATTATTACTTTGCAGTGACTCTTTCTGCGGTTACGTCATTGCACCAGTAGTTGGCGACAAGTCTTTATGAGCAAGTCATTAAATCATCCATTCAACCCCTCCTGAATTGAATGATTTAATTGAATCATTCACTGAATCATTGAATGGTTGAATCACTGAATCATTCACAAATGATTTCATTGAATTAATCAACTGAATCATTGAATCATTTTGTCAACCAACTCATTCAAAAGCACTAATTCATTCTTTATGAGTGAACCATATTTTTTCTGTGAAACAATGCTTTTTACCCTTATTATTATTATTATTATTATTATTATTATTATTATTTGTTTTTGTTTTGTAAAATGATTTTCACACCATTATTTATTTATTGTAATATAAGTTGCTTCAAATATAACTACTCCAGTAAAAACAAAAAGTGTGCTTGGTTGCTTTACATGTTGGTCAGACAGTCTCTTCTTGTTATGTACTCAGTACTTGGCTAGAACAAATTGCAATCTGGACCAGACAAAGATAACGAAGGAACAACAACAGCTCTCTCCTTATCAAATTCTATCTCCTTCAAACTAATTTGAAAAGAGCAACTACGTGTGTTTGCATTTGCGTGTGTACATGTGTGCCTTTGACCTTCCTTCACCCGATCTGTCCCATGATGAGTCCACAAAGAGGACGGGTCTTCACCTCCAAAACCGTCAACAGCCCGACTCTCCCGGGACTCTGGCGCAACTCTGTGAAAAGACACGTCGAGTTTGAAAAATAGAGACGGCACGTAGAGGAGAAAGGGACAGGTGGACAGAAAGAGAACAAGGTAAACAGAGAAAAATAGCTGGAGAGGAAAACATTTCAAATAAGACAGCAGAAGCGGAAAAAATATGTGACAAAGACCGAAAGAAAGAAGCTGACGAAGATTGTGTGGGTTGTTGTGGAGGACAGAAGGAGGGAGGGTAAAAAAAAAGTGAGAGAAGGTTACGTACCTGGAAATGAAGGGGACTGAATAGCTGGGAATAGTGTAGAAGACACAAAGATGTTGAAGAAGTGAGTTATAAGTACCATGTTTACACTTGAAGGTACAACGGCTGATTCTTATCCGCGTATTTCAGCCTTGAGACTTCAAGCAATGAACTTTACCTGCTGTCAGACTTGTTCACAGATAATCTATGCCTCCATCATAATTCTGTGCATTATGAACCAAAGCCAATGTCAAACTGAGCAATTGAAATTCATAAATTCAGCTGATGTAAGATTCAGAAATCTGAGAATTTTTCACCAAGCCAGCAGGCCGACAATGGCTTGTATACTAACCACAACGCAAAGGTGTTTTATATATAGTGGCTTTTGGATTCAAAACTGAAAAACTACAGTACTTTTTTTGTGAATTTACAGGTTACAAAAAGCACTGTGGCAGTATAGTGCAGTGATAGGTTTGAAACAAAAAAGTCTCATGGTATTGGCATTGTATATAGTCGAAATACAATATTGCTATGGACATTTCTTCGTCCTGGAGGATGACGCCCTGGTTCACGCTGTCCAATCATCTCACGCCACCCAGTTTAAAGCCAGTTACTGCCCTGCGTGCCCCAGCTTTCTCTCACTTCTGTTTCATTTTGTTGTTACGCTCATACGCTGACTTTTTGTGATTTATATAATAATACCCGTCAGAGATTTTCCTGTATATTGTGTGTGAATGTCTTAAAAGTCCTTTGTCAATACAGTGTTTGCACAGTGTACAGTCTTTCGTTTATTGCTCTGTCTTTGCTATTCCCCACTGTGAATGTAAGGTTGGGAAGGCGCGAGCAGGTAAGTATATTGCGCGACACACATTACACAACACGTAGGTCAACTTTGATGTATTAGACACACTAGGTTAGTAGAGAGTGCCACCCGATGTACGTTTTGTTTTTCCTCTTAGAGTAGTTCAGTAAGGGCGTTGTAACGCCGAAGACTTTTTTTTTTCCTACATTTTCTTTTTGGTAGTTAGCATAAACCATAAAACTAGCTAGCTGTGTTTTGTTTTGTTTATTTCTTTTATTTGGCACCTCTCGTGCTCCCCCTTCCCACCTTCTTTTTGTTTTGTCAATGTTTTGTTTATCCCGTTTTTCTTGTACATATTGTAAATACTGTCTCCACTTTTACACTAAGTACAGCACAATAAATTGTTTAAGTAGTTCTGGCATATGCATACACACACCTAAATGTTATCTCTTCATTTTCCCCTAGTCCAGCTAATTCTAAAAACTTAAGGGACGTAACAGTTGTTTTGTTAGTTGTTAGTCTATATTCCAAATAACAAGTTTGTTATAAATGCAGGTGTATATTTTTGTCCATCCTACTTCTGATTTAAATTCTGAACATTATGTCTTATGTTTAGGAAAGAAGGACCTTGTTAAAGAGAAAAGAGAGAAAAATCTAGACTCGGCAGAAGTCCACCCCGCTAAGGAAAGGTGATGAGAGGGCGGAAGTGAAAGATAAACAGACAAATTGGAAAATAACAAAAGGAATAAAGTTAAAAGGAATTAGATTTTTTTCCTGATTCAGATTATTAGAGGACTTCATTAACCCAGAATTTAGACTTCACCCGCACACTTTTTGAACAGAGATCAAATACAGCCAATTTCAGCCAGGTTTGATGGGAGTTTGGCTGCAAACTGGTAAAATAATATTGTTGTGAGCAGGGCAATAGGCAATACAGTTTTTGGATTGTGCTCACATCGAATATGATTTAATTTCAGAATTGTTTTTAGATATTGTGGCTAATGAATAAGTGCTTTCTAAAACTATTAAAATACTACTTTTTTTTTTTTTTTTGTATTTTTTTATTTATTTGAATTTATTTATTAATTTATTTTTATTTTATATTTTTATTTATGTTTGTTTATTTCTATCTATCTATCTATCTATCTATCTATCTATCCAAATCTATAAATCTATTTAATTTATTTATTTAGAGTGATGTAACATTTTATCAACTCTTTGGTCTTGATTTCTGGGATGTTTTACTAGGTAGGCCCCTCCACTGAGAAATCTCATTGGTCCAAAATCCTATGAGTGGGTTCTTTTAACTTGTACCAGTAAGTAACATTATTTAAATTAATATAATATTTATATGAAGTCATATTGATTGATTTATTTAAAGTCATATTTTATTTATTCATTTATTTACGGTATTTGTTTATTTGAAGTCATTTATGTTTTAAAGTATTATTTATTAAGTATTAAGTCATATTTAATTCTTATTTATTTTACATTTTACATTATTTATTCATTTTACTTTATTCAAGTCATTTTACTTCGTCATTTATTTATTGTTCAAGTCTTATTTATTTACATTTTAATTTATGTACGTATGGTATTTATTTGTTTGTTTGGTTGGTTGGTTGATTGAGTCGACTCATCTTTCATTTGAAACATCATTCTTGAAATCTTTTTGGCCAAAATCCTGTTTACTTGGAAGTCTGCTCTTTTGACTTGGACTTTGTTTTGACTTCTTACTTTCTTTCTTTTTGCCTTTCTTTCTTTCTTTTGAAAACAGAAAGACAAGCGTTGACCAGAGACAGAAAGACAACATGAAACACTGGTTGGAATCAGTTGACTCATCACATCAGAGAACTTCATAGTAACATCACTCCTGTCATTGCTAACACACATGTACTCGGATAGCTGCACAATGACATGTAAAGCTGCAGGGACTTAACGTCATTTGTTCGGCGTTCAAATCTTCACCGCTCTGCATAAAAAGGTCGAGGGATGAACCAACGGGCACGCCGCGTTTGATAACACCGCTCAGAGGCACACGCAAAGTCTGAATGCATTTGACAGGCAAACAGGGGGCCGCCCGTTTGATCCCATGCCCGCCTGGACACATATCACTCAGTCTGAGCTAAAGCAGATCCCCCGTGGCTTCAACCTCTCTGTGAGCTTCCTCTGCTCTGGGTGGCACAGAGATAATAACTAGGAACGAAAGGCAAATAAAGAGAGAGATCCATCTATTTTGCACATATGTTAAGCGTGGCCTGATACGCGGACGTGTCACATTGCAGCCGCATTAGTGTCTTTTGTGCATGTGTGGGAGATGGGAAGAAAGCTGCTACAATGAGACAGTTTAACCATGTCAAATAAAATCCTCCGCTTTGAGTTAAAGAGGGGGCAGAGAAAACCCGCAATAAAGCCTCAAAGAACAATGTTTTGTGATCTGCTGTTTTGTGAAGGATATGAATAGCTGTAGGCAAAGAAATGGAAGCATTTTCCTATAAACATTATATAATTATGCTCTCCCTGGAGTATTGTGCTTTTTTAAGTGTAAATGTTGAAGATGGGAAGCTGAGGAAACAGAGTGAGTCAGTGTAACTTATTTTAAACTTTCTAAGAGAACTAAAAGTACATAGCATGTGGGTAAAATGGGTTGCGAGCGCCATTTCATGTTGACTTTAAAGGGTAAATTGAAGATTTGAAGCTATTTTAAGACCGGCAGTGTAACTTATTTTTAACTGAAGCGCAGATTTACTTTCTCAGTGATTTTAATGCTTAGCTTTAAAGTGATTCACAGTCCATACTTCATCCACAAATTCTGACATCATAGTAGATGTCCTTTGACTTTTTTTTTTTTGGTCTTCCACAGATGAAAGAATGTCATACAGGTTTGGGACGACATGAGAGTGAGTATATCATAACAATTGTCATTTATGGCTAAACTATCTTTAATACATATTCTCGGTCTTATTGTGTAATGATGTAATTTGTGTAGTATTGTTACTGTCACGGTTAGGCTGCCACAGTGCGTGAACGAGGAGACGAAGGAGCACTGAGACGTGGGAGATTCACATTCACAGTCTTTATTACCAACAAGATAGCCAGGAACACACAGGTAGAGCGGGGTGTAGACAATTCAATACCGGACAGGAAACACAGGGCAGAACACACTATAAATACTAAACATAACGAGGGGAAGACTAGACACACCTGGAACCAAATTAACAGATAATCAAACTAGACGAGGATAGGAAACAGGAAAACCCAAATAAGGACGTGGAAACAAAATACAAGACACAAACACAAGCCTGACAGTTACACGATTTATTGAAGAAATCTGGGGTTGGTATTACTTTTTTTTTTTTTATGTTTTTGAAAGAAGTTTCTTATGCTCACCAAGGCTGCATTTATTTGATTCGGTAAAAGCAGTAATATTGTGAAATATTATTAGAATTTATAATTACGGTTTTTCACTGTAATATATTTTAAAATGTAATTTACTATAGTGATGCAAAGCTGAACTTTCAGCACCATTACTCCAATCTCCAGTGTCACATGACCCTTCAAAAATCATTCTAATATGCTGACTTGCTGCTCAAGAAACATTTACCGAGCTACCGAGCATATGAAACACTGGAAAATGAAACATATGGAGCTGTAATCATGACTGTGAGCTGTTGTAAGAGAAGCAAGTGAGTGTAACTTATTGTGAACTTAGGAGAACTAAGACATAAATCTACTTTTCAGTGCATTTAATGCAACCCTTTGTACTGAATGAGTGAGAGAGGTCAGATCGCTGCCGGTTGAAGTGGCAGTTGTAATATCCTACTGGAGGCACCTCTCAAACTCAGGGTGAGATAGGACTGCCAAGGAAGAGGGTGATTGTGGGATAGCATGTTGATAGTCATCTGCCTCCCCACGTAGTTGGCAGGGCTGAGGTCATGAGGTCAGGGAAGTGAGGATGCTTCTTCTAGATGCATTGACTGCTTTATTTGTAAAGAAAACAGAAAGACACGACCCATTTACTGCTCTGCCTGTGGACACGCACACTCACATCCTGATAAGACTAGCACTTCATATGCTGGAGATGCCTGTCTAATGCAGCCACTGGGGAAACAAATAAAAACAAGACAGGAGAAGCACCTGTGAAATTAAAAAAGAACAAATGAAGGACAGAATGAGATACAGAGCTCAATGGAATGTGTGGGAGAGACTGACATACAGTACAGGACTATATAAAATCTCCCTCTCTTTCCTGTCTCCAGCCTCCACTTTACACCTTTCTGTTTCCAGCAACTTCTGGTCTTACTGTTTATGACATTCTTCTTGGGATTCAAAGCTGTGATACATACCTTTATTAGTAATCATGTATTCTCTATATTATTAGCTTTTGGCACATTATAGCAAAATCTTTTATTTTATTATTTTACTGACTAATGAAACTTTATTATTATTATTATTATTATTATTATTATTAATTATTTGCACTCATTTTCTGTGCAAAAGCACTTTTAGTAGTTTTATTTTGCTTTCGTACAAATGTATGTTATTGAGAAATATTTCTCTAGAAATGTTAATTTCCACCATTTCCACAGAGGCAGATTTTTTATTTTGTTTTAATTTATTTTATTTTTATTGACTAAAAATTGTTTATTTTATTGACAATGTTTTTTTTAATCCTGAAATATTTCAAAATGATTAACAGTTTAAAACATTTGTTAGACATCTAGAAAAGTATTCAAAAAGTATTAAAATGTAATGTTACATTACTTTAATAAAGTAATTGAAATGTACACTACTTATTACATTTTAAATAAAGCTTTTTTTTAATAAAGGCAGAGCTATGGTCTAATGGTCTAACTAAGAAATATTTACTTTTTATTTGTATTAATTTTCAATTCTCTTTGAATAAAATGTTACATTTTATTTATCTAAATAATATAATAATAATAATAATAATACGTTTTTACTTTTGTGAATTAACTGTCATTGTCCATGAAAAAAATGCTGCTTTAGTGTAAAAAATATTTATTTATTTGGTTATTTATTTATTTGCTTGCTTGCTTACTTACTAACAGCAGGCTCAGATACACAGGCCTCATATCAACCAGGTTTACATCATATCGTACCAGTGTGACAAGCAGGTGCTTTCTGTGTTGTTTCAGAGTAAGCTTTTCACAGTAACTAAACTAGTATTTCCAAGAACAGCAAACACAATCACTACATTGCTTCTGATATTTTAGTTATTTTAAACACTGTGTTTACTCTGCTGACACAGTCCATATCTGTGTGTGTTTTTGTGTGTGGGCACTGTGTGCAGACAGCTCAGATGTACATGTTTTATGGCGATACTAAAAACTACCATGGACCGTCTGTTCAGAAAACCCAAGGTCAGGATGTTTATGACCATGAAACACAATAAAGCAGCGGACATCGCTGGTCTATCCACTTTGACGCTCACTGTCCCTGAGGAGAAAATCAGACCCTTCAAATCTCACGCTGCTGCTCACAGTCACTATGGCGACCATTACTACTGTTGCTAAAATGGCTGCTATCACCTCAAATACATATTCAGTGTCATACTGAAACGTTTAAACCTCTTCAACATTTGATCTTCTGGGCTGTGTATTACAAATGCAGAATCACTGATGCTACATTATTGGTGTTTTCAGCTATTCCCTAATGATTTGCTGGTCTTAGCTGGTTTAAGTTGGTCTACTAGCTTGAGTAAACTGGTCTGAAAGCTGGTCTTCAAAAACTGAGACTCTCCAAAAACTGAGAAACTCCAAAAATACTGACCACTTATAAGTATTCAAAACCTGTTTAAAACCATCAACCTAGACTATTTTGGTGGCTAATTAAGACCAGTGTTGGGAAGGTTACTTTGGAAATGTAATAGGTTATAGATTACAAGAAACCCTATTTAAAATGTAAAAAGTAGTGTAACTATTTCAATTTCTTTATTAAAGTAATGTGACTGATTACATTTGATTACTTTTTGATTCCCTTTCTAAATTTCTAATGAATGTTTTCAACTGTTAATCATTTTGAAATATTTTAGGGTTAACCTTAATATATTTATACTGTCGGACTTCAAAATCCTTCTTCACTTGAATTAAGATTATACTCATTTAATTTTAAAGCGCAACAACCACAAAATCTTTAGCACCTCTTTTTACTTTAAGTTCATTCTAAGGATAAATACAGATTCAAAATCATATCAAGATATAGTTTAATAGCTATGATACTGTTTCTAAATTCAAATCCTTGCATAGCTATGACAGGAAACACTGGCATCTAACAATGCTTTGGAAAAAAACAATTAATCTTAAAAAATAAAGCATATACATAAAACCAAACAGGTTATTAAATAAGCATGTATCCTATTCTGAATCCTAAACTCCTGCAACATTGATGTCTCATATTTTAAAGCAGTCAAAGCAATTTGGGAAACAAATCATTCATATCTTTATGTGTGTGAAAATACTCCCCCTTTATAATCATTAAAATTTTCATAAGTAACTGTAATTTAATTACACTTTTTTTTCTCAGTAACTGTAACAGATTACAGTTACATTTGTTTTGTAATTAAATTACTTAACGCCATTACATAGTTACTCACCAACACTGATTGAGACCATATATGTACATTACAGTTTAAACTACATTAAAATAGAAAAAACAAACTGTAATCATATTTCACAATATTACTTTTTTCACTATATTTTTGATCAAATAAATGCAGCCTTAGCATAAGATTGCTTAATTATATCAAAATAAAATAAGATAAAATAAAATACATTTTTGAGATGATCTAGTCCAAATGTGTCTCAGTCAGATTATGAACATTTGGACTTGTAAATCTCTATATTTCTCTCCCTGAATCCTTTGTAAAAGAAGACTTTGTACGCAAACATCTCTCTTTGTGTTTCACACACAACCAGGTGTGTGCAGACAGGATCAAAGTGCGTTTTACAGTTCAGAGCAGACAAACTTAAGACAAACGTCTGAAAAAAAAGATCAACAGAGCCCCCTCCACCGAGGTCACCGCCTGCACTTGCGGTGCTCCACTTTCTGTGCTCTTTGGAACCCTTTAAAATAATGAGCCAGAGAGTTCACAAAACTTCAAATCAGACGCTTCCCTTTTCACCCTTTTCTCAACTGAGATCAAAGGAGAGTTTGGGAGAGGGTGCTGGTGTCTCACGGCTGTGACAGATATAAACAATGACTTGTTTGCGTCTGTCTTTGTGGCTTTACGTGTGTGTAAGAAAGTGAGAGCGAGAAAAAATGCACTGCTGCCAAAAAAGTACCATATTATTTTTGGACATGTACCATGGTACTTTTTTGTAGTACCTCGTAAATGTTGTAGTACAAATATGTTAAAGTACCATAGGACAGATTACCATCTGATACATCAGTGCATAACACTACAGCCGCATATATAATTTTCACAAGTTCATAAACAAGATACAAAAACTACAGAGAGTTGTGTTTGAATAATAGCATGAAATCATGCTGCATGTGTGAGTGTTTGTGTGTGTTTTAGTGGTTATTTAGCCTGGATCCATTGTCCTGTCTTTGTGAGCTGCAGTGGTGAAGGCAGTTGATTTATTTGGCTATAATTGCCTAATTCAACTGGTGTACGTCCACTCAGAGAGACTCGTCCCCTAGTTCACTGTCTCCCCCAGTAGAGCAGTCCACCAATGTAATGCTGTCAAACCCCAAATAGTGGATGTTGTGATTGATCACCTCCTTTCCAGATTTACTTTCCAGACAACCAGAGAAAACTGTTATTACATTTGAGACCTGGGGAGTTTAAGCAGATACTGTTTAGGGGAATCTATAGTATAGGTTACACTTTAATTTAAGGTGTCCTTGTTACAGTGTAATTATACATTTTAAGTACTGAGTAATATTAATTAACTACATGTACTTACTATATGGGTAGGGTTAGGATTAGGGTTTGGACGGGTTACTTGCATATAATTATGCATCATTGATTGTTATTATAATAGTACGTACTTGTAACATGTAACAAGGACACCTTAAAATAGTGTTACCCAAAATAAATGTAACTGTAATCTGTTACAGTTACTGAGAAAATATATGTAATTAAATTACAGTTACTTATGAAAATGTTAACGATTACAAAGGGGGTGAATATTTTTACACACATACAGATGACTGATTTCTTTCCCAAATTGCATTGACTGCTTTAAAATATGAAGCACCAATGTTTCAGGAGTTTCAGGAGAACTGTTTTATTTCCTATTTAGGTTTTATTTAAGATAATAAGATTTTAAGATTTTTTTTTTCTCCCAAGGCTTTGTTAGATGCCAGTGTTTCCTGTCATAGCTATGCAAGGATTTGATTTCAAAAGCAGTATCATAGCTATTAAAATATATCTTATGATTTTAAATCTGTATTTGACCTCAGAGATCTCAAAGTAAAAAGAGGTGCTAAAGTTTTGTGGTGGCTGTGTTTTAAAATTACATTTGTATAATCTTAATTCAAGTGAAGAAGGATTTTGAAAGTCTGACAGTAATCAGTGTTGAGTCCTGCTGTAAGGTTAACCCTGCCTGCTTTAAATGTTTCAAAATGATTAACAGTTGAAAACATTTGTTAGAAATTTAGAAAAGTAATCAAAAAATAATCAAATGTAATCAGTTACGTTACTTTAATAAAGTAATTGAAATAGTTACACTACTCGTTACATTTTAAATAAGGTAACTTGTAACTTGTAGTAACCTTCCCAACACTGTATATGTATATGATTGAATATGATTAGATATTATTTCTATTTTTGTGTTTTTGCAAACAAATAACCAGATTATTGTTTCTAATTAATTGAATGGATGTTGTTGAAATGAATCATACTTCCCAATTTTTTTCCCACTTCTGTCTTACTTCTGTTTTATGTTTTCATCTTTAGGCGCTCTTTAGGAAAATGAATGGGCAAATAAAAACCTCATTAAAATCATTGTAATATTAATGAATCTTGAATTACACCATACCATGTTATTCTATGAAGAACCTTGGGGTATCACATATGAATTATTTAGTAAATGATATATATCAGTGTGCCATGTTTTACCATCTGAAGCAGTATCTGTACCTTGGTACCAATATAGTTTGTTTTGTAAACCTTTCAGGACAGGTCCGTCTCCGTCTGGTGTGTTTCCAACAACAGCACCTCAAGACCAGTCAAGATATTGAGCTGCACTGGGATTGCATGTTTATTCAACTCCACCTGAGGCTAAAAAGTTATGGTGGAGGTGAGGGAAAATGAGTGAGTCAGGAGATGGCCAGATCTCAGCAGCGATTTCTCTTGAGCTCTATGCTATACCTTCTGTCTTTACCCAACTTCCTATGCCCTTCATTTACATTTCATTATTTATCCCGGAGTGCTGTTTTGCAGCATCGGCTGCATCTGCCTCCATAGCAACTGTGTAGCGCTGTGTTTGGCAAAGTGACTGCAGGAATCGGAGGAGCATTATTCAGCCCCCATCTGTCAGTCAAGCGTTTGTGCCGGCTCTCTTATGGACTTCAGTGTAGACCTCAATTTCTCTTTGAGCAGCATCTCTCTGATGCCACGATGTAACGAAAACCCCAAAGCCATGAATCTTCAACAAGTGGAACAAATAAATAAAAAAGTACTATCTACACACACACTTTTACAATATAGTTTAATATTTGTTCACTATGTAAATTATCAGTTGGATAAATCAAAACCAATATAGAAAATGCGATGATATTGCATTTTGACATTATTTTCAGAACAATCAAGCACATTTTATCCCCAAATGCATCTGATATTGTCTTTCTTTATATTTTTAATGATGATTCTCATTACTGTAAGTACTGTAAATTATTGTTTTACAACAATTAAGGCATTACAACAAATATTGTATAAATACTTCAAAATGTATATATTTATGTCTTTTTCATTTATATTAGACTATGTATATGCAGACTTTGTTTTCATTATGTAAGAAATTATTCCTTTGGGGTAAAATTATGAACTGTTTGTGAGATTCACCCAGTAACTTTCACAAGTTCACATATAAATGTAATTATTCAGCAGAATGAGAGTAAACAGTTTTGGCTTGCTGTCCATAATGGAGAATGAACTAGACATAAAAGTGCCAGAGGAATCATTACAGGACTGAATAGGTGAACATGAGAAACATTTCCACTTAGAATGAAATTCAGACAGAGCACTGTTAAATATTTGATAAAAAACATTTACGAAATCAACCTGAAATTGCTTTGAGAATTGAACAGAGAGTGAATCAGATTGATGGCAAGTGGAGCTGTACATTTACATATAGTGCCTCTTCATATGGCTAGAGTCTGGTTGCAAACACATTGGATGAAAAATAATGCGTTTGGTAGTGTGAACAAGTACTTGTCAGTCTATTCTAGCTGAAATGATGGTTTTAGCTTTTTTATAAATCAGAGAATGACATGATTTTATAAAAGGAGCCACACTAATTTGAAAACTGAATGATAACCGAAATAGCATTAGAGTTGCTTAGAAAACAATCTTTGTCTCCAAAAACGCATTAAAGTAATTTTTAATTCATTTCTTCATCTTGGAAATACAGCAGTTCTCACTCTTCCTTTATTTGATTGTTTTAGCACATCTGTGTTCATGCAGCATATTTTTTAAGCGTTTAAATCACACCTTTATTTCAGCGATTTGTCACACTGACTGGCTGCCGTCTGTTGCCTGGATCTCAAGAGAGTGCATCAGAGTGAGTATGAATGATATTTCCGTCTATGATGAGTACTTCTAATATACTCAAACCTGCGGCGGAAATGAGCCTTTCACAAACCAGGTTACATGCCTTGTGAAAATGGTTAGTCGAGCTACAATTGAACGGGTCTTAGACAAAAAGGTTCTCAGTATTAATGTCATGTTATTTTGATATTAAAATACCATTCTTTGAGCCAGAAATCAACACCTAACTACTCAAACAGAAAAAAAGACAGTTTAATGATAACTGAAAGTGAAATGCTTGTATTGTAATGTGGAGCTCCACTGAACATCTGCAGCCGTGTTCCTCACGTTGGCATCTTCAGAAACCCTGACGTTACTCTTTCAGCATCATTCTTTCCCTGAGTCACTTTTCAGAATGATCTCAGCCAGTCAGATGATGAATTTATGCAATGTGAAGTTCAACATGCCAGCGTTTGCATGCATGTTCGCGAGTTCTTACGCAAAGCCATAGCCTGCCAAGCTGATTGAGTGGTTTTCACAATAAATTAGCAATTGTAATCTTGAGCATTTTAGAGGAACAAGCTGTTGCTTCCTCTTCATTTCCCTCTCACACACACTTTCCAATCTCCTTTTCTCTCTCTCTTCCACTTAACTCTGGGTCTTAGCTGTCTTCATACATAATTAGGGCAAGCCAAGTCACATTACCTGTCTGGTTTTTCAGCCCTCATTTTTTTTTTCTGTCGTTGATGTGTCAGAGAATATTCGTCAAACTACCCCACTAATGGAATTGAGGGAAAGCTCAAAATTACAAAAGATTTATGACATTTTGTGCCTGAACTTTTTCCAGTCGTCGCTCTTGTTCCCTCTCTCTCTCTCTCTCTCTCTCGCTCTCTTTCCCACCAACTCCATTAATTTCCTCTATATTTAATGATAAGAATATAAGGGCTGCGTTGCAACCCATTTGGATTGAGGTTGAGTTGCTCTCGGCTGGAGTGTCAGTGTGTCACCGCAATTTAGTCGAGAAAGCCTTAAAATGGTCACCACTACTTACTTACTATTTTAAAGCCCAGCGGGGCTCATTTTGTGTCTTAGCTATTCACACAGGTGCAGTGTTATTACAACAAAAAATGGAAAAGCACAGTAAGAAATGAATAAAGTCTCTTAAAAATGCATTTTAAACAGAACAGAGTTTTGTTTTGTGTGCAAAGGCCCTGGTTATTTGATGATAACATGATATCCAAAACAATGCAGCAATTTAGGACAAAGTAGGCTAGTGGTATTTTATTCACTTTCAAGATCGGCCTAAAACATTGATCAACATACATTAAATATGGTGAGGTGAACCTCAAATGTCAACTAATGTTAAACATCATTGGTTCTCGGGTATCGCATGACCTAATGTAAAGATGATTGTGTCACCATATTTGATGCAGTCTGTGACAGGACTATTAAAGGGGACCTATTATGCAAAAATCACTTTTATAAGGTGTTTTAACACAGTTGTGTGGCTGCAGTGTGTGAAAACATCCAGCCTATAATGGTAAAAATCCACCCACTCATTTATTTATAATCTAATAAAATCATAAAC
>JAFVLL020010985.1:0-27987 GCA_021397915.2 Tor tambroides
AGAGATTGTGAACTACCTGACTGCAGCCAGCTACCTGCAGATGGAGCATGTGGTGGAGAAATGCAGAGGAGCCCTGAGCCAGTACATGCAGCTCCAGAGCTGCAGCCCAGTTGTGAATGTCTCAACCTCAAACAAGTCTATTCAGACTGTGAAATCAGAAGACTATCCCTCTATGCCAGTGATTGTCAGTGTAAGTACCCATTCATTAGGATCTATTTGGGATCTTATACGGCATCACTGCATCCTTACAGTTCAGGAGAGGAACTCCAGGCTATCGATGCTGAACTCTCCAACATCACCTACAAAGATGACAGTGATTTACCATACACCATGTAAATAGATTTACTTCAGATGCTAATAATGCTCATAGAGACAATGTTACTAGATAATATCAAACATCTATGGTGAATTTTAGTTTAATGTGGATCCTCTGTCTTAAAATGTTGTTTGTAAACATTTTTGAGTAATCATTGAATTCTTGATCATTGAATTCTCACCAGACTCCTCATATTGATGGGAAACTTTCAAGTTTTGAGACAATGAAGGATCTGGAAATTTGTACAAGAGTTACTTGGAAACATTTCATTAGAACATTTCATTAGAATCATTGCAATATTCACAATACGACCAGTAAATCAGTGCAAATCATGAATATTCATGAATAGTTTCCTTTTTGCACAACAGATGATTTGCATTTTACATAAAGGGCCCTATCATACACCTGGTGCAATGTGACGCCAGGCGCGACGCAAGTGATTTTTGCTAGTTTCAGCCTGAAGCAGTTATCATTTTCATTTCCAGCGCCACGTTGTTTAAATAGCAAATGCACTTGCGCCCATCTGTTCGCCCATGGGCGTGCTGGTCTGAAAACAAGGTGTGTTCAGGCACATTGTTGGCGCGTTGCTATTTTGAGGCAACTGAAAACAATTGCACCATTGACCAACTAAAACCTAGTCTAAAGTCAAAGTCGCTGTATTTTTTAAATTGATTTAAAGGGCGCGTTAGTAATACACGCCTATAGGCGGGTGCTCAACGCCTGTACACTCTGCTTATTACACACACAGGGACACAGCAGCACACAAACATGCCAAATATTAAAAAAGGAAAGAATTACAATGTGAAAGATTATCGCGCTCGTGCTCGAGCAGATCCATTTCTTCTCTGGAGAAGCGTTCAGTCTTTGCTCTTGCAAATTCCGCCATGTAAATAGCAAATCCGCAACTGGCTTTTAAAGGGAATGGGAGATGAGACACTGATTGATTTATTGCACGTTACACCCAAAACACACCCATGAATCATTAAGAGAATAGGTACATCCCTTGTGGACCATGCGCCTGGTGCGCCGGATGGTTTTTTCGTTGTTAAACTAGCAAAAGTGGATTCGGACACGCCCTTAGTGCACCTGCACCATGCGCTTTAGACCATGCGCTTAGATCATTAAAATAGGGCCCAAAGACCTATCGCAACCACTCATGCATCAGACTGACTTCTGATTTCTATTTCTATTCTTCTGATTTCTGTTGTTGTAAATCTCTACCAGTTTGAACACCCCAAAGGATCAGATCAGCTCCTAGTGTCATAGTGTGCTCAGTTGTGGTTTACTAATTTATGTTTTTACCATAACAGGTCAGAGGATCAGAAGCATCTGGCCACTTCGAGGGAGAGGATGGGCCAGAGAGTGACATCATTCAGGTGCAGATCAACGATGAACATCAAGACACAGAGAAGACCTCTGGTGCTGAGGAGGAAGACAGAGAAGCTGTTGTTGTGTTGGATGACCACGGTCAGTTGCACGCAGGTATGGAGGAGCCCAATATGGAGGGACGAGCCAAAGGCAACGGCCTCAGGGGGACGGGTCGCATGTGGAGACGACGGCACGGAGAGCACAGGGGAGCCAGAGGAAGAGGCTTTAAACACAGGAAGCGGTATGTATTCAAAGACCGCAAGCTCTTGGGTAACTATCAGGATTATCAGGAGCACCTTCCAACGCCAAATGAGACCATGGGTAATTTTGGAGCGGACTATCAGGCCGATTTCAAGTCCAATCAGAATTTCACAGATGGTTCTGTCTTTGTTGAGTACAGGCCTGGAGAGGGACAAGGAGAAGAGATCGGCTCTGATGGAGGTCCTGCACACTTCGGTGTGGAGGCTTCCAGTGGGGAAGAGGGAATGGGAGTTGGGACACATACAAATGAGCATGGAGCTGCTGACGAATCTGTGGCAGTGGTGGGATCCACGTCCTGCGTAGCGGGACCAGTGGTGTGCGAGCAGTGCGGACTAGCGCTTTGCTCATTGCAGGACTTAGCCATGCATTCCCTGGTGTCACACCGGCTGTACGTGTGTCCATGCTGCGGGAAGCACTTCAGTCACTTTAATATCCTCAACCGCCACATGATCGTCCACCGTGGAGTTTCCAAGCTCCACTGTTGCCCCCTATGCCAAAAGACCTTCACTCAGAAGTCAACACTGTGCGACCACATGAATGTGCACAGTGGGGAACGGCCGTATGTGTGCGCGTACTGCCGTGTCAGCTTTGCCCACAAGTCTGCTTTACGCCGCCACCTGATGGAGCAACACGGAAAGACCATGCCCCAAAACCACATGGAGATGCAGCGAAACAATGAGAGTGGTGTTGGGCTAGGGTTTTAGATCATATTTAAATAGTTAAAGTGGTTGTTATGATGAAAATTATATCTATTTTTTCATAATACACTTTTCTATTTTTATTTTGCACAGCCATAAAAATGTCTTCGAAATCAATATGTAATAACTATGCATTTGAGCTCTATAGCTTGGAGTGAATGAATGACCTTATAATTCAGTTATATGGACAGTTTGCCCAAAACTGAAAATTCTGTCATGATGTATTCACCCTCATGTCATTTCAAATCTGTGACTTCTCGACTGACTTTCTTCTGTTGAACACAAAATAATATATTTAATTACTTTTGTTCATACAATAAAAATCAATGAGATCCAAACAATAGTGACTCCACTATTACATATACAGGTACCTGTTGGGAATTACTGCATGCTGCATCTCCATCGGTGCCTTTGGTCTAGCTGTGGCCTTTCATAGATATTTTTCTCCTTTAAAGGGATAATTCACCTAAAGATGAAAATTCTGTCATTAATTACTCACCCTCATGTCATTCCAAACCCGTAAGACCCAGTTCATCTTAGGAACACGAATTAAGATATTTTTGATGAAATCCGAGGACTTTCTGACACTCCATAGACAGCAACGCAACTGACACGTTCAAGGCCCAGAAAAGTAGTAAGGACATCACTAAAATAGTCCATGTGACATCAGTGGTTCAATCGGAATTTTATGAAGCTACGAGAATACTATTTGTGCGCTCTAAGATTTGAGTAGGCTGCTCTACCAGCACTGGGATCATTTCCCCCTCCACAATGAAAGATATCTGGGTCTTCTGGATCACTTGAAAAATCACAGGCCAGGTGAGGAAAAGGAAAAGGAAAGGATGTGACGTGTGGCCAAGTATGGTGACCCATACTTGGAATTTGTGCTCTGCATTTAACCCATCCAAGTGCAGCAGTGAGAAGTGAACACACACCCGGAGCAGTGGGCAGCCAATGCTGCGGCACCTGGGAAGCAGTTGGGGGTTCGGTGCCTTGCTCAAGGGTCTCACCTCAGTCATGGTATTGAGAGTGCGCTGGACATTCACTCCCCCCACCTATAATTCCTGCCGGACCTGAGACTCGAACCCACGATCTTCGGGGTTACAAATCCGACACTCTATCCATTAGGCCACGACTGCCCCAAAGCAGGTTGCAAATAACCACCTGGAAATAAAGCCACCACCCTCTGTAGGTTACCACTGCTTTTTGTTCCAGTAGATGTATGGCAAATTAAAGAGGTCCTGGAGGAACAACTCCCTCTTGTGCTTCTTCCTTTTTCTCCACTCTTGCATTCTCACTGATCTCCTCAATACTGCTAACCTACCCCTTATTCCCATAGCCCATCTTCAGACTCTCCTCTTCTTGCTCCTCTTGCTTACAAGCTTCGTCTTTTACCAGCTGAAGTATCTCCTCTCTTCTACACAGAACTTTCAGGCAACTCTTCCTAGCTACTGTTTTACTGAATCTACCTACGTATTCTTTATAAATAGCTTGACTAAAGATGTTAAGCTTGGTTTCCACCCTTCAACTTAGGTTTTGCACAAATCCTAATCTAACCAGACACACACTGTATGAACCAAAAAAAAAGACACTGAGACTTGTAGGCAGCTTTTTGTAGTCACAACTTTTACATACTTAAATGAGCAAATGAAAAAGAGCAAAATCTCTTTAATCAGCCTAAAACACTATTTACTAGTATTTTACTATTATTACTTGTCAGACTAATGCTTATGCACCTTGTCCATGTAAGATACGTATCAGACAGTGCATTTACCCATTGTCTCTTGTAACTGAAAGCTTAGACTTTGTTTCTTAATGCTGAAATATTGAGTGTTGCAGTTTATCACATTTTTTAAGTTTGTTTTGATTTTTTTCCCCATATTCATTCATATGAGTAATGTTGTATATCTCATGGGAGAAAAAATAACAGAAAAAAGTTATATTTCCTATTAAATCTGATATAATGTTACTCTTTTTAGTATGCAGAGTTTATATAACAGTGCATGCCTCTGTATTTGTGTTTTCAGTATTCTGTTTCCCTTTAGGCAAAAAGAGCACTGGAAGGTCTGAACTAGAGCTCATTTCATCAATACCATCTAATGTTGTGGATTGGTGTGAGGTTAAGCTTCCACACAGCTGAGGTCTGCAGTAAATCAGTTATTTTTCATACACAAACCCATCTATACAAAGCTCAGATTTTCTTGATGTCACAGGTAAAAAAAACTGAAAAACAGGTTTATAGTTTCTGCCTGTTCATCTCTGAAGATGCACTACATAGATGTTTCCTGAGGTAATGGTTTTTAGTTTGCTTACATTATGAAGTCAACTCAGACATGCTGATGGAAAAGTTTATTGATTATTTATTGAACACAATGACATAATCCATGACTGAGCTAAATGTCCAGAAACACTGAGCAGTAAACACTGCTAATTACATGACATAAAAGTAACAGATTCACTTTATCACTTATTTGAAACAAAATTTGAGACAAAATCTAATGCTGGATCTTTTTACAAGTTTAACATATGCTAAATAACTGTTTTCAAAGGAAATCTTCCGTGTAGACGACCTGGCTTCGTTTGTCTCTGTACGAGCCCTTGGCACTGTTCTGCACAGCTGTGAAGGATGAAAAAATCAAGAGCAAGAAAAGGAGGCAGAAATAGAAATGGGTTAGTCAAGTGTGCAACACTCAACCTGCTTGATAGCTTTTTATTTCCTGTGAAATGTCTTTATTTACCAAGAGAAGCCCAGACAGATTTCCCTGTGGCAGCATCAAGCATGGGCTGCTTCCTGGCAATGCTGACTTTGATGTTGACATCACCCACAGTAGCGCCATTCAGCTGAGATGAAAAAAGAGTGGAAATACAGTGTGTTTGTTATTCAGTAAATAAATAAACATTTGTTAAATCCTGACACAGGGTCCTATCAAAGAAAACAAGATTTTCCTTATGCATTTGTAATGCTGGAGTGTTAACATGCAATGCAGACAAGCTTGAATATACACAATACAAAAACTCTACAGTCCACACCAGACTATTTATGGATGCTAAGCTGCAAAACATCAGAAATCGACATGATATTGATGTCAGAACCATGAGTTTATTAACACATGACCACTAGAGCTTGCATGATTTTACATAAAAGTAGTCGGTGGGTCCTCAGATCACTTGTGTGGTTGGCTTTTAGTGTACCAGATCTATCTAGAATAGTTTTTGGTACCTGAAATATAGCTGAAATAATATAAAATAAAACAAATACTAAAAAACTTAAACTGAAATAAGTGTAAGTTGAAGTACTAGAATTACTAAAACTGAAATAAAATATTAAAAACTAAACTTATATTATAAAACTAAATAAAATGACAAAAGCACATAGCATTTCTAAATCTTACACTAAAATGAAAAAACAGGTGCATCTCAAATTAGAATGTCATGGAAAAGTTCATTTATTTCAGTAATTCAACTCAAATTGTGAAACTCGTGTAGTAAATAAATTCAGTGCACACAGACTGAAGTAGTTTAAGTCTTTGGTTCTTTTAATTGTGATGATTTAGGCTCACATTTAACAAAAACCCACCAATTCACTATCTCAACAAATTAGAATATAGTGACATGCAAATCAGCTAATCAACTCAAAACACCTGCAAAGGTTTCCTGAGCCTTCAAAAAGGTCTCTCAGTTTGGTTCACTAGGCTACACAATCATGGGGAAGACTGCTGATCTGACAGTTGTCCAGAAGAATCATTGACACCCTTCACAAGGATGGTAAGCCACAAACATTCATTGCCAAAGAAGCTGGCTGTTGTGCTGTATCCAAGCATGTTAACAGAAAGTTGAGTGTAAGGAAAAAGTGTGGAAGAAAAAGATGCACAACCAACCGAGAGAACCGCAGCCTTATGAGGATTGGCTACAAAATCATTCAAGAATTTGGGTGAACTTCTGCCATGAATGGACTGAGGCTGGGGTCAAGGCATCAAGAGCCACCCACACACAGACGTGTCAAGGAATTTGGCTACAGTTGTCGTATCTCTCTCTTTGTTAAGCCACTCCTGAACCAGACAACGTCAGAGGCGTCTACCTGGGCTATGGAGAAGAAGAACTGGACTGCTGCTCAGTGGTCCAAAGTCCTCTTTTCAGATGAGAGCAAGTTTTGTATTTCATTTGGAAACCAAGGTCCTAGAGTCTGGAGGAAGGGTGGAGAAGCTCATCGCCCAAGTTGCATGAAGTCCACTGTTAAGTTTCCACAGGAATCAGCTTATGCTGAAGCTAATGGGGATCCAAATAAAACAAACAAACAGTCTGTGATGATTTGGGGTGCAATGTCATCTGCTGGTGTTGGTCCATTGTGTTTTTTGAAAACCAATGTCACTGCACCCGTTTACCAAGGAATTTTGGAGCACTTCATGCTTCCTTCTGCTGACCAGCTTTTTAAAGATGCTGATTTCATTTTCCAGCAGGATTTGGCACCTGCCCACACTGCCAAAAGCACCAAAAGTTGGTTAACACTATGGTTTTGGTGTGCTTGACTGGCTAGCAAACTCACCACACCTGAACCCCATAGAGAACCTATGGGGTGCTGTCAAGAGGAAAATGAGAAACAAGAGACCAAAAAAATGCAGATGAGCTGAAGGCCACTGTCAAAGAAACCTGGGCTCTGCACACCTTAGCAATGCCACAAACTGATCACCTCTATGCCACGCCGAATTGAGGCAGTAATTAAAGCAAAAGGAGCCCATACCAAGTATTGAGTACATATACATTAAATGAACACACTTTCCAGAAGGCCAACAATTCACTAAAAATGTTTTTTTTATTGGTCTTATGAAGTATTCTAATTTGTTGAGATGTGAATTGGTGGGTTTTTGTTAAATGTATTTCCAAATCATCACAATTAAAAGAACCAAAGACTTAAACTACTTCAGTCTGTGTGCACTGAATTTATTTAATACATGAGTTTCACAATTTGAGTTGAATTACTGAAATAAATGAACTTTTCCACGACATTCTAATTTATTGAGATGCACCTGTATAAAAAAGAAATTCAAAATATTAATAAATACAATATTAGTACATAAATAATACTTAAATAACAGCGATGAACTTTGTGAATGTAAAATGTTAATTAAGGAATTACAGCTCTTTAATATGTACCTCCCCCCTTTTTTAAAGGTTCGTAAGTAATTGGACAGTTGACTCAAAAGTTGTTTCATGGACAGTTGTGGGCTATTCCTTCATTTTTTTCTACATCAATTAAGAAGGTAAAAGGTCTGGAGTTGATTCTAAGTGTGCCATTTGTATTTGGAAGCTGTTGCTCTGGACCCACATCATGCGGTCAAAGGAGCTCTGCATGCAAGTAAAACAGACAATTGTTAGGCTTCAAAAACAAAAGAAATCCATCAGAGAGATAGCAGAAACATTAGGAGTGGCGAGATCAAAAGTTTGGTACATTCTGAGAAAAAAGAACACACTGGTGAGCTCAGCAACATAAAAAGGCCTGGACATTCACAGAGGACAACAGTGTTGGATGATGGGATGTTCCTCTCCATGCTAAAGAAGAATCCTTTCACAATATCCAGCCAAGTGAGGAACACTCTCCAGGAGGTAGGCGTCTCACTGTCAAAGTCAACAATCAAGAGAAGACTTCACCAGAAAAAATACAGAGGGTTCACCACAAGGTGCAAACAAGCCCAGATTAGACTTTGCCAAAAAACACTGAAAAAAGCCAGATCACTTCAGGAAAAGCATTCTTTGGACAGCTGAAATTAAGATCAACCTGTACCAGAATGACTGGAAGCAAAAAGTATGGAGAAGGCTTGGAACAGCTGATGATCCAAAGCATACAACATCATCTGTGAAACATGGTGGAGCAGTGTGATGGCATGAGCACGCATGGCTTCCAGTGGCACTGGGTTACTGGTGTTTAGTGATGATGTGACAGAGGACAGAAACAGCCAGATGAATTCTGAAGTGTATAGGGATATACTCTCTGCCCAGATTCAGTCAAATGGAGCAAAGTTGATTGGGCAGCGTTTCAGAGTACAAATGGAAGATGACCCAAAACATAAAGCAAAAGCAACCCAGGAGTCTCTGAAGGTAAAAAAAGTGGAATATTCTGCAAAGGCCAAGATTGCCAAGGTGATTTTATGTTATATTTTTGTTCAACCCCTTAAATTAAAGCTTAGAGTCTGCACTTCAATTTCATCTTGATTGTTTCATTTTAAATCTATTCTAGTGGCATACAGAGCCAAAATTATGAAAATTGTGTCAGTGTCCAAATATATATGGACCTAACTGCATATATATATATATATATATATTTATATAAACATATGTATATGCGCAAATGACATAATTACATGTGAAGTGAAGCCTGCCAAAATTAAGGTCATCAGGAGTTAAAGCAAAAAAAAAAAAAAATGCTGAGCCTGAACTTTTTTCCGAGGGTTGGGGGGTTGCGGGGTGGACACATACAAAGGGTTATTTGGCGAACAAACAAACAAACAAACAAAAAAAAATTGAAAATGATTTCTTGAAACTACCTGATAAATAAACTAATAACACAAAATGGTACAAATAAAGTGCTGCACTCGCAAAGAACGCAATGACTGTGGCAACTTTAACATTTGAAAGGATACTATGGAAAAGTTACTGCTTTCCTTATTCAAACTGATTTTTTTCCATGAATATAATATGATTGACCTGAAGAAAGAAAGCTGTATCATACACTTGGAAAGATGAAAACAGGCTTTAATATGACTATATTTATATATAAACTAATGTGAGGCAATAATAATTGGCTCAAAGTATCAAAACCAAGTAAGTATATGGTTTCACTGTTAAAATACATTTAATATGCCTATATTATAAAAGAAATTACCTGCAGAGGGCGCCAACGGCCTAGTGAGGTTTCATGTGATTCAACGACGTTTAAATCCATTTAATTTTAATGTTTGGCCACATGCAAAGTCAGAAAATGTTATTTTGAAATCGCGATGTACAATCAATCGCATAATTATAAATATTTTTAAGGTTTATAAATGATTTAAGGCACAGGTTTATAAATGATGAACAGTTTTCCCAGATAAACGTAAACTCACTGCATATACAGAGGAAGAGTTTAGCCCCTTTCACACGTACAGTCTTTACTGGTAAATTAAAATCCTTTTTAAAACTACCGGTAAATTTGTTCTGGCAATCATATAGTTCTTATGGAGATGACGTAATTATTTTGAGCTGTTTACAAAGCTCTGCTGCTTTTTAAATAGCTTTTCTATGTAAATATAGCGCTAGACAGACACCTTTGTGCCTCGCAGCTTTTTAAATGTATCACGCGCTCGAGGCGCAGCCGCTTCTTTTCCATAGTCGAACTCATGAACTCGAACGTGATATTAACAAGTTTTTTTAGATGTACGACTATCTTTTTTTACGTTGCCACACGCCGGAGGGGGTCGAAAATGGGCACAACACCGGAAAACTTTAAGCCCTGGGTCATTTATACATGGAATTCTTAAAGGTACAGAGAGGAAGCATAAAGTATGTAAACATGACAATACAAAAGTGTGGAAAGTGGCTTCAAAAATGGACTACTGACCTCTGCCACAGCCTGGTCTGCTGATTCAATCTTCTCAAAGGTGACAAAGGCACAACTAGTCAGAGACAGAGGGCAAAAATTAGATTAGATATTTTGTTTTCTCAGATATTTCTCAGTTCAAAAGTTAGAAGGAACAACGATTTAAAAATACTTTTTTCACTTTTATTTAGCAAGGATGCATTAAATTGATCAAAAGTGACAGTAAAGACATTTATAATGTCACAAAAAAATATCAGTTTTCACCAAAATATGAAGCAGCACAACTGTTTTCAACATGGATAATAATCAGAAAACAATCTTACTTGCGTGGTGAGTCCATTGAAAGGTCGATGATGTTGCCATGCTGTGCAAAGGCAGAGCGCAAGCTGTCTTCCACTAAACCTGTGCCATATACATATAGAGTGTTTCCTTTGCGCACGCCTCTGCGCTCTGGATACGAGTCTGAACCTTTAGAGATGACAACATTAGAGATGATTATTAATGTTCAGATTTTCAACAAAACAACACTTATTATCAGTAACTATTAGAAAAAGCATATGCATGAAATATTCTTGGTTCTTTACAAACACTGTAATGACACAATATGAACACTGAATGGAAGTGATTTATTATTGCACAGATTCACTTACGCCTGTAGGGTCCGTCCCGCTCTCGGTCTCTTTCTCTGTCTCGATCTCGTTCTCTGTCCCTTTCACTATCCCGGCTCCTGTCCCGTTCACGCTCCCGGTCCCGTTCTCTTTCCCTGCCTCTTTCACGGTCTCTCTCTCTGTCCCAGTCTCTGTCTCTTTCTCTTTCTCGATCTCTCTCCCAGTCCATCTCTCTTTCCCGATCGAGCTCAGAATCTCGACTCGACATTCCTCCCTCATCATCGCGAGATCGATCTCCAGGAACAAATCTATAGGTCAAAGAAAACAGCTTTAAATTTGACTGCAATACTGTTTCTATAAAGGTTTTAGATTATGAGTATTATTCCTTACACTAAGTCCAACAGTCTCACCTCTCATACAGGGACTTCCTGTGGATTCGTTTAGCAGACTACAGTAAGAAGAAACAACATGATGTAAAGTGAAGTCTACCGACACTATTTAATATATACAGATATACATTCATTCACACTTTTGTCACAGCTGATCAAAAGTTGTATTTTTAATGTTTTTGAAACAAGTCTCTTATGCTCACCAAGGCTGCAAATTACAGTAAAAACAGTAATATTGTGAACAGTGTGTTACTGTGTTGCAAAAAAAAAAAAAAATCAGCATATTAGAATGATTTCTGAAGGATCATGTGACACTGAAGGCTGGATTAATGATGCTGAAAATTCAGCTTTGATCACAGGAATAAATTACATTTTCTAATAGTTTCAAATATAAAACGGGATTTTAAATTTTAATAATATTTCAGAACATCGTGGTTTTACTGAATTTTTGATGAAAAAATGCAGCCTTGAGTGGATAATTTCTACAGTGTAAAACAGCATTACATCAGGAGGCTCCTCATCTGTAGAGACGCTCCTTTGAAATGGCAGGAATGCCGGGGCAGAACCTTTCTCAGGATCCTGAGAAACAAATAAAATCCATAATTAGCTTTGTATGAACAATAAACAAATCAAATTTATGTTGAATTGCCATTAATGAGGTGAAAAATGTCTCTTACTTTCAGTTTACCCTCAAGTGTTCTGGAGCGCTTGAAGCCTGAGTTCTTGTTCTCTGATTTGATGGCGCTGATCGCTCCAGACTTGATCAGCATTTTGGCCTGCTCTGTTGCAGTCGCTGTGTCCACCACTGGCTGATCTGACAAAGCTTAACAGAGACAGTCATTCGTAGATCACAGATTTCATGCAAACTTATTTCAGGAGCATGTGGAAAGTTTAGAAATCCATAATTTGACTTACTGCGCTTCAGTCCTGTCTGACTCGTCTGATTAGTGGAGCTCTGTTTCTTCAGAGCCATTAGGGCCTTTTTCTACATGACAGAAGTGAATGTAGACAATACTATATGTCAAAAGGATTATTTATTTATTATGTATATGCATATATGTGTCTTTTTTCACCTTTGGCTTGCTCAGTTGGGGCTTAAAAGACACTTAATGTATAACTGAATCAACATTGAGTTGAATGAGCTGCGTTACTGTTTCATAATTCATGAATTTTGGAACATTAACACATCTTCTGCATTGTATAAAGCATACACATTTATTTTATAAATTCAAATAAGACTTTACTTTTTTAATACTATCACTATATTTAACGGTTACAAAATGTAGCCTTAGAAAACCGTAACTACAGTTTGCACCTTTTTCTTTAGTTTAGCATATTTCTTCTGCAGTGCTTCCTCCTCTTCTGTCAGTGAGCTGGGAAATATTGCCATTTCGGTGGACCTCAATGGAAAAAACAACAGCAATATGTTTGAGCAGATGTCTTTTCCAATCGATGCATCACTACATTAACATGTTATGGATGTTTCCGTTACAGGCGGCTTTTAACAACTTTAAACTGTGTTTAAATTACCTTAAATTCAGAAAATAAGAATAAGCGGCTGCAGTAATTCCTCACTCGGCGCACAATTATGACGTAATCTGTTGTCGTCCGCGGAACCAGCTGCAACAAAATATTTTCCCCTTATTATTACTATTATTATTTTAATTTTACAGTGTATTTAAAGTACATTAAAAACGTAAATTTATTTTAGGTCACACACATAGACCATTATGTTGTATAGTATTAAACAAAAAATAATAAACATCCGTCCCTTTAGTTCTGCGCAGCTTCCTGCAGGACTGAAACTTTACTGATATTGAAGAGCTGCAGAGTGACATGGACAAAATAGGTATGGGAAATATAATAGTAGTTTATTTTATTTGGGACATGTAATTCTGCGTGTTTACCTGGTGTGGCGTAATAATATAATTAGCCACCAGTTTAGGTTTTAGCTGTTTCGCTCATATGATGCAGCAACAACTGCATCTGTCAGTAATAATCCAATGGGTTTTATGAGCATTTTGGTCTCACTCCAGATTTTATTCTTTGCCTGTAGTTACAGTGGTACTGATGAACTGCTGTTTTCTTCTGTGTAGATTTGCCCCCAGTGGGTCCTGATGATTTGCCCCTGTCTCTGCTGGAGATGGGCTGCTCGGGGAGATTTGAGCTCATCACACACCCACTGCCCAAAAACAGACCCCTGCCTCCACACAACACGGCTAGTCATTTAAAAATACTAAAATAGTAATAGTATTCATCTGTGTAAGCTCAAACATTATATTCTGTATTACATTCTATAATCTTTCTGTTTTTCAGCTTCCCCATGGGCTCCCTCCTACTTGTCTGGATCTAAAAACAGAGGTAGAAAAGCGTTTTCTGCGAGATCCTGCTTGGCTTCCGGTACACGATGTAGATGATGCCTTCCACAAGTTCCTAAAGTATGAAATGAGACAGATGCAGAAGATAGTGCTTGTCTTTGCAATATAGATGTATATCTTCACTCAGTTTTGTCTATTACAAATATGTCCTTTAGGATAAGTACGCGAGGCAAAGAGGTGGACTCACTCCTGCAGTGCTCACTGTCTCCACTGCACTCTGGCCTGTCTGTGGTCAGAGATCCCACCACCGGTATGCTGCTGGATTTCACTGAGGTAACACTGAAAAACATCTACTACGTTCTGTTTGTCGATCTTAAAGTTTGTTTTCTTATTCCATTTTAATCTTCAAAGATAGATTCAGTATTGTTATTGTTACCTAAAATCAAAACTATTAAAATTGTTTTGTCAATCAAAATGAAATTGAAATATAAATATTAGATGTAATATAAAATATAAAAACTTAAAAATGAAAAATGTTGCCTATGTTGCAATTACTGAAACTGAAATAAAAATAAATGAAATATAAATATTTAAATACAAACTAAAACTAATAGTAAGAACAAAAGCACAAATTACAAAAACCTAAACTAAAATTAAAATGAATACTGAAAATATAAAAACAAAAGCTAATTTAAAACATTAATAAACACAATAACAGCATATAAATAAAACTAAAACGACACTGGATAGGTTGATTTGCAGAATAATGTAAAAACTGTGATTCATAAAAATATTGCTTTGTTTATTTGAACGTCCCAACATGTCATCTTCCCATTCAAAAATCCTGTCAGTTTGAGTCAGACTATCTGTTTGCCCAGCCAGTGGAAAACTGTTTGGAAACAATCATTATTTTGCGGATCAGTTTCTGCCAGTAGTGCTGCCTAAAACATGCCCTTCAACTTCAAAAAATAAAATTCCTTTTTTTTAAATGTGGACAAGGAAACCACAGTAAATGTTCTTTAAAATATAATCTAATTGTTATAATGAATATAACATTGTTTTTTCCTTATGTCAGGTGTTATTAGAGGACACAGGATTGTCTGCCAAAAATTCTCTCTCATTACAAAGACAGCCTGGCCCTCCATCAGAGAGCCTGAGAGGGAGTAACACAAACTATCCATTTCTGCCAGGTTCAGTAGTTCATATTTAGATCAATTTCTCATAATTGTGTTTAAAAATGATCCAGTTTTTAAACTCTGGTGACCTTGCACAGCTGGAATGGAAGAACTGACATTAGAGCAGATTAAGAAAAAGTCAGAGCTGGAAGAAGATATAGACTTTGAGAAAGGTTGGTGGTCTGTTTCGTTTGGCCAGTAAACAATAATTTGTGAGTGTGTGGGAGAGAAAAAGAAACTGTGACATTTGTTTCTTGTCTTAGATTTGTTGACGGTTCCTCCTGGGCTGAAGGCTGGTATGGACTTCAGTGACAAAGGTCTGATTTAATGTGCATTATCATCCAAAAATCATTCACTCACCCTCATGTCGTTTCAAACTTGTGTGACTTATCACTTTCTTCAGCAGAACACATAAGAAGATATTTTGAAGAATGTTGGTTACCAAACAGATTTGGTGACCATTGTTGGGGAATTAACAGTTAAAACCCATGGACCAGGTATGATGAACAAAGACCAGGAGTCAGATTGCGATGAATTAAAGAAATTTACTGAAGACATAGTTTGCAGTTTCATCCGCAGAAGACAGCTTCAGCACTCACACGGAGTTCGCTCTGCTTACAGTTCAAAATCCTCCACAGTTATACCCTGACAGAGGTTGCTAATTGCGTCAATGCATAAGTCAGCAAAATTCTGATTGGTTCTAAAAACTAGATAAACTTAGACAGTTTCCACATATGGACGTAAGTTTGAAGCATATCTTCTGATGACTATTTTGGTGACGAGTGATCAGAGGTCAGACGCAATACGTTTCTCCAAAGACGTATATCTGATACGCTGGACATCGGCAGCTGAACGTTTGTCCTGGGACTGTCTGAGCTTCTCCCTGTACAGACAGATACTAACACACATACGCAGAGAAACACTTATCTTACTTCAAGGTTGCCTCAGCCCTAAACCTTATCGGGCATGGTCTCACACACACAATGAGAGCAGCTTCTTAGAGAGTAAAAGGCAGACTAAAGCCATATTCAACTTATTCTCTAACATGCATAAATGTAACTTTGATTAATAATTATTCAAGAAATATTATAATTAATATTATTATGAAGGCCATTGTAGATCTGCGATCCACTCCTTCACCATTGACTTGTATTGCGTGGACAAAAAACACAGAGAAATTTCTAAATCATTTCTTTTGCTGAAGAAAGAAAGTCATACAAGTTTGAAGTAACATGAGTAATTGATGACAGGTTTTTCATTTTGAGAGGACTATCTCTTTAATGCCTTTAGAAGCCAAAGCCACGAAGAGTGAGGCGAACCTGCTGTCTCTCCTGTCGACTTTTGATGATGTCATTGATGCTCTGCCAGAGGAGAAAGAGGGCGTTTCACAAAAAGAGGAGACGGTTAAACTGCCCAGAACTAACAGCCTGGAGGACCTGGGAATTAAAGTGTGTATCATTCTTATTCATGTGATTACCCAGCATTTTTGTGTTTGTTTTGTCGTTTTCAAAATATATAAACACATGTATTCCTTAGGATTCGGGCAACTCTCCTTCTCAGCCTTCAGCAAACACAGTAAGTCTGAGTGAGCAAAAGAAGAAACCGCAGCAAGAAGACAAGGGAGACAATAAAAAATGGGCCGTTCCTGTGGACATCACCTCACCGTGTGAGGACTTCTACAAGCGTATCCCTGATCCAGCCTTCAAGGTCAGAGCTCACTATATGTTCATCATTTTGCAATGTTTGGTTTGGTTTTTGTGAGTTTGCTAAAATAAAGGTTTGTTCATTTGGGTTGTTTTTTTTCTCTCTTCCTGCCCTGTCTCAGTATCCCTTCGAGCTGGACGTGTTTCAGAAGCAGGCTATTCTCCGACTCGAAGCTCATGACTCTGTCTTTGTCGCGGCTCACACATCAGCTGGCAAGACCGTGGTGGCTGAATACGCAATTGCACTTTCCCAGAAGCACATGACCAGGTGTGACCCAATGTCAACTGATTCCATCATTTCAGTTATTTTTTCTTTTCCTTTTAATACACTACCGTTCAAAAGATTGGAATCTTTAGAAGTCTCTTATGTTCACCAAGGCAGCTTTTTTTTTTTTTTCAGAAATAGAGTAAATATTGTAATATAATATTGTGAAATATTATTACAATTCAAAAGAGCTCATTTCTATTTGATTACATGTTAACATTTAATTTATTCTTGTGATGGAAAGCTGAATTTTCAGCATCATTTCTCCAGTTTTCAGTGTCACATGATCCTTCAGAAATCATTCTAATATGCTGATTTGATGCTCAAGAAAGATTTATTATTATTATTATCAGTGATGAAGCTGCTTAATATTTTTGTGGAAACTGTGAACATGTTATTCTGGATTCTTTGTTGAAACCGAAAGTCCAAAAAAACAACGTTTATTTAAAATAGAAATATTTTGTAACATTATACATGTCTTTACTGAAGGTTTCTTATAGTTAAACTGAAACTAAAACCATAAAAAATTGTTACTTGGAAAAAAAAGTGTAAAATTGTAAAACAAAATGTAAAATTTATTTATTTTTTTTACTTTTTTACTTATTTTATTTCAGCTAGGTACCAAGGCAACATTTCTCATAGTTAAACTAGGGATGTGCAACAGCGATCAAGTACTCGAGCACTCGGTCGTAACAGCGATGATCGATCATGAAAACGATGATCGTGGAAAAAAAAAAATCTGATTGGTTATAGCAGCACTTTGGGTGGCACCCTGAGCTCTGATTGTTTAGCTTCCAACAGCATGTACTCAAAGTACAGCCGGGAGAAGAGAGAGAAGCTTGGCTTTGAAGTCATGTAGTAATGTCTGGGTTTGCTACATGCATATCTGATTAATCTAATATAGGATGTGTTGGGATATTAACATTTATTTACATGCAGCTGAATGTGCTGCATATTACCAGTGTTTAGTTTCATGCTCAAATGCAATACCTGATAACCGAGTTATTTGAGACGGTCATATTGCTTTTAGATGTTTCTTTTTCAAAAATACTGATCCTATAATAATGCAGCAGTTTTCGTCATATTCGTTCAACAGTAGGCATAGGCTACTTCAATTAAATTAGTTTTCGTACTTCGTATGGCTTCGAAAATGGCTTCGTATTCTTTCTCGCTATAGCGCGTAACCTAAAGTTCACTGGCATATTCGTCCTTTTGTGCAGATACAAGTTGTAATGTTTCGTTTATGTTATGTATCTAAGTTATCTGATTAATATCATAGGAAGTGTCATAGAACGGGTTTCAGTTTATTGGCATAAGTCAGCTTCACCTCAGGCAGCTATTCTTTTTTTAGATGCTTCTTTTTTTAATAACATTGCTGGATCATAATCATAATCTAACATCTAATCATGTGTTCATGTTTTCATAGACATGTTTTCATGTCATATTTTTATTTTAACATTCATTTTCATAACAGTCTTCAGATATTTTCATTATCTCCATTACAGCCACACCCCGCCCTCCGAATACTCGATTAATCGTTTTTGAAACCTATCGATGATCGAAATAAGAAATTGCCAAAAATGCCCATCCCTAAGTTAAACTATAGTTTAATTTAAAGTGTTAGAATTACTAAATAAACTACAACTAATAACACATCAATAAAAACTATATGAAAACATTTAAAATACAAAAACGAAAAATTACTAAAACTTAAACTAAAATTAAAGTGAAAACAAAGTATAAAATTAGAAAATAAAAAAAATCAAATTCAAAATATCAACAAAAATATAATAGTATATCAGTGGTACAAAAATAACACTGCTTATTACTTTTAAAAAATAAAATGCATGCTTGCTGATTAAGTAATTATGATAATAATAATAATAAAATCTTACCTACAAACTTTTGAATATTAGGTATTTTAATTTTTTTTAAATTGCAGTTTTGTCATCTTTTTTTAAACCGTGTTAATGGCACTTTGAATTCCCATTGTGTATGAAATGTGCTAAATAAGTAAACTAATCTCATCTTACTGTGACATTTGATTAATGGCTAATATCACTGTTCCTTCTGACAGGACCATTTACACGTCCCCCATTAAGGCCTTGTCCAATCAGAAGTTCCGGGACTTCAAGACCACATTCGGTGACGTGGGACTTTTGACTGGAGATGTCCAACTGAGCCCTGAATCCTCGTGTCTCATCATGACCACTGAGATTTTAAGGTGATTACACAGTAGAAACATTCATGTCAGTTACTTATTATTCATCATTTTTTGACAGTCTTTGTTAATCAGTATGCCTTCCTCCTAACAGGTCCATGCTCTATAACGGGTCAGAGGTCATTCGAGATCTAGAATGGGTCATTTTTGATGAGGTTCACTATATCAATGATGCAGAGGTGATGAATTCAGTTCGAATATCTAGTTCAGTTATGCTTTTCCCTTTACTGCATTCAGATCTCATATGATGTTGTTGTTTCTCAGAGGGGAGTGGTGTGGGAGGAAGTGCTCATAATGTTGCCAGAACATGTTAGCATCATCCTGCTGAGTGCCACAGTGCCGAACGCAGTGGAGTTCAGTGAATGGATCGGGTGTGTGTATTATCAAAGCCATGAAACCGAATTTTATCCTGCTCTATGTAGATTGTGTAGATCATATTGTACTTTCTCTGTCCTCAGGCGTATCAAGAAGCGGCCCATCTATGTGATCAGCACAATTAAGAGGCCTGTTCCTCTAGAGCACCATCTCTACACCGGCAACAGCACCAAGACTCAGAAAGAGCTCTTCCTGTTGCTGGACGCTACTGGAAACTTCCTTACTAAAGGGTACGTTAAGTCACAAAAACATGAATGCATTTCAGATTTATTGAAGTTGTTTTAGAGATGTTTTGTACATTACTGTTTTCAAATATTTTGGAAATAATTATGCTCAATTAGGCTGCATTTATTTAATCAAAGATACAATAAAAAGTAATATTGTGAGATATTATAATTAAAAATAACTCTATTTGAATATATTTTAAAATGTAATTTATTCCTGTGATGTGAAAGTTGAATTTTCAGCATCATTACTCCAGTCTTCAGTGTCACTTGATCCTTTAGAAATTATTCTAATATGCTGATTTGCTGCTCAAGAAACATTTCTTTTTATTATCAATGTTAAAAATGATCAATTATTAATGTCGTGCTGCTTCATATTTTGGGGAAACTGTGATACGTTTTCTGCAATTCTTTGATGAATTGAAAGCTCAAAGTAACAGCATTTATTTGAAATATAAAATGATAGAGAACATAAAATAGAGAAAATTCAATTTGTATTGTGGATTAACAATTATAAATGAATTAATATTATAATGTGATTGCGAAGTTTGTCCTGTTGGTTAATTCTTTCTGCATTGTACTATTTTTAGCTAATCTGCAATTAAGATAAAATTTCAACTCAAATGTAATTTTTAGTAAATAAGGGTCAGAAAAAGGGTTGAAAATGGTGTTTAAAATAACATGATGACTGTTTTTACATAAAAAAAACTTGTATGTATTTAGGGCCAGATTTACTAAACAGGGCAAATTAGCGTTTCATAGAAGCGCCGATGGGAGAGGAAAATTCTGCGTGTGATTTACTGACAATGCGCCCATTAAAGAACACAGACGCAGCCAGATCATTTCCATAATGACCAGCGCAATCTACCAAGGGCAGCTCAAATTACCGCCTGCTTTAAGACATTAACTTTTTTGGGGGCGTTAAATAATGGCACAAATACCAGTAATTTGACGAGCGCAAACGTTAGTAAATCTCGTTGCGTGATTGATTTGAAAACTCTCCTCCCATAAATTTTGCGTCTGAAAGGTAAACTCCTACAAACGCATATTCAATAAGGTCAGGCGCAAAAATGACTGTGTCCACGCCTTTTCAGCGCTAATTCTTCACTGCGTGTCTTTAGTAAATCCTGACAGTACTATTTTAATGCCAAAAGATGGTTGTAAAGCTGTTAGTAAATCTGGCCCTTAGACTAGCATTGTAGATGGACTTCAGAAGAAGTTTTACAAAGGGCTTTGCAAATTAAAACAAATGTTTTGCTTTTCAGCTATTATGCTGCTGTGGAAGCCAAGAAGGAACGCACTAGTAAACATGCGCAGTCTTTCGGCACAAAGAATGTATAGCAGCACAACACAACAGCCAGTCAGGTCAGTGTCTGAACCTCTTGTCATTTCCTTTTAAATTGGTTATCTAACATAATCTGTCTTTCTTTCCAACAACTACAGTGTTTTTACAGTGTTTTCTTCATCCTCCCTGTGCTCTGTTAGGATCGAGCTGTGTGGCAGACGCTGCTGAACTATCTGTCTCAGAGGCAGCAGACTCCAGTGGTGGCGTTCACGTTCTCTCGGACACGCTGTGATGAAAACGCCCGCTCTTTGACCTCTCTGGACCTCACCAGCTCCATAGAGAAGAGCGAGATCCACTCCTTCCTGCAGAAGAGCCTGACCAGGCTGAGAGGAGGCGATAGGCAGCTACCGCAGGTACATGAGATTTGGTCCAGTGTGGCAGACAACAGGATTTTCATTGGCTAATTCAGACATCTGAAAAACAAGGTGGCTCATATCCAGTATAATGCTGATAAATTCTACATAAAACAGTTTAATGACAAAAAGCAGAAATGCTGAAATTAAATCAACACTTATTTTACACAAAAATCATTCAAAGATATTTAAAAAATTTATGCCTGGGACGTGTTCCATCCCAAAATCAAAAGAAATAAAAAGTAAAAATGATATTTTACTTGAAGCCTATTTTAGGAACATTAAGATGTTTTGCACTGTTGAACTGTTCTAAGTTATTTAGTGCATACTAAATAGTAGTGTATACTTAGAATTGTCTTTCAAAATAATACATCATCTTTTTTTTTTTACATAATAGCCTACTGTAATGTAAAAGAAAAACAATATTTACCACTGTAATGCAATAAAATAAGATGTATAATTTAGTTTTGAAATACAAATTCTAAGTATATACTACTATTCGGGGTTGATAAGATTTTTTTTTTATGCTTTTGAAAGAAGTCTGGTAACATTTTACTTAAAAACCTTTCATCAAGGTTGTCCTAAAACCAAAACAATACCCGTTCTTGTCTTAGGACAACTTTGATGAACTTTTTTGATCCACTTCAAATGTTGTCTACTGTATAATGCATTATGAATGTATTTTTAATGCATGAATAATACCTTGTAATGCATCTTATGATCCTATGAATAATTGTTATAATGCATTATGACACTTGTCTATTCATTGTTACATCTTTAGAAAGTACACTGCATTAAAACACTGTAACAAGGGATCTGCAAATATTATAATGCATTTTGACTTTGGTTAAAGATATAATGCATTGCGATGTACATTATGAATACCTTTATAATGCATTATGCATAATGGCTTCAAGTGTTACCAGAAGCCTCTTTTGCTCACCAAGGCTGTCTTTATTTGAACAAAAATACAGTAAAATCAGTAATATTGTGAAATATTATTGCAGCTGTTTTCTATTTGAATATATTTTAAAATGTATTTTAAAAATTTACAGAAAAATGATTTGAAAACCAAAAATATACATTATCTTTACAAAATTGCATTAGGTGCAAAATTGCAGAATATTCATTTATTAATTGGCCTGGTCAATATCCACCTTGATACTCATATGGACTTACCTGTATAATTAAACTTTCATAGTCATTTTAACAGAGTTATGGTGTTTATCAGTGTTGTTTTGTCGCCACAGATCCTGCTGATGCGTGATTTGCTGAAGAGAGGGATTGGTGTTCACCACAGCGGCATCCTGCCAATCCTGAAGGAGATTATTGAGATGCTCTTCTCCAGAGGTTTAGTAAAGGTTTGTGTTATGGACATGATTTATACAAGCTATGTTTGAATATAGAAAAGCTAGATTTATAGCCATATAAAAGAGTTGGTGACATTTCTCTTTCAGGTGCTGTTTGCTACAGAGACGTTTGCCATGGGTGTAAACATGCCTGCCAGAACCGTCGTGTTCGACAGCATCCGCAAACATGACGGCACAGGTTTCAGAAACCTGCTGCCCGGTAAAAACACAGCTCCTTTGCTGTCTTACATTACAAACAACAAAATGCCTGTTTTGTTCAAACATATCCTGACTTGCATCTCTTACGCATGCCTGTTGCAGGTATTCTCATTTAAAACGATAATTGTTTTGTATTATCATAACAATAATCATTATAAGAAGCTGTCAGATACTTGTTGGCAGAGGCGCTACAGGCAGACAGACGCTGCTGATGGCCAGGTGTTTGATGAATTAGCCGTCTCTAATGAATGAGCAGATTAATTGTGCTGGAGTAGTGCAGATGTTTGTGCACATGTGACTGGACTGCAGTCAGAGTGGGGGAAAGACAGCAGGAGGCCTTTGATGTGTGTGTGTTTCAGAGAGATGCTTGAGTTTGCTTCAATCTATTTTTCTTCTAATAATAGTGTGTATGAAAAAAGGTAAGAGAGAGAGAGTATAGCTGGCTGCTTTTAAAGCTATGGCTCACATTTGAGTGTAGATGACCCTGTTTTAGCCGTTGCATTTAAGGCGTTTTGCATGTTGCCAAAAGTACACAAAACAGACAAAATAGTTATTCATAAAACATTTGGTTAAATGTGGCAGTACATATCAAAAACATGTCTGGGTCATGTTTCACCCCAAAATCAAAATAAAGAAATAATAATTTATAATTTTTTTTAATTTTAAGACAATTATATGTTTTATTTAAGAAAGTGATGCCCATTTTAGGAACATTTTATATTGTTATTTTCATAACAATTAAAAACAATCAAACTCTCTCTCAGTAACCTACTGTAATGTAAAAAAAAAAAAATCCATTCTTATTACTGTAATTTAATTGTGAAAGATAATTTTAAGTATATACTACCATTCAAAAGTTTAGCATCTGTAAGATTTCTTAGTGTTTTTGAAATTTGATCAAAAATACAGTCAAAACAGTAATATTGTGAAATATTCTTACAGTTGTTTTCTATTATAACGTGTTTTAAAAATGTAATTTTTCCAGTACCTTTTTTTTTTTTTTTTTTTTTGCTCAAGAAGCATTTTTTAAATTATTCTCAATGTTGAAGACAGTTGTGCTTTTAACATTAGAAATGTATTTACTGGAAGTTTTAATCAATTTAATGCATCCTTGCTGAACTAATTTCTTTAAAAAGAAATCTAACTGGCTCCAACTTTTAAATGATACTATCATGTTAGTAATTGTACAAAATTTATGATTATTTTAATCTAAAAAAAAAAATTCACAGATAATTTTTTCTCGGCTTAATTGTCATGAAAATAGTGTCAGTAGTCTTAATAGCCTCAAATGGTAAAAAAAACTGCTTAATTTTCTTTAAGCAAAATATAATATTTGTTATATGCGTGTGTGTGTGTGTGTATAGGTGAGTACATTCAGATGGCAGGCCGTGCTGGCAGAAGAGGTTTGGATGCTACAGGGACCGTTATCATCCTCTGTAAGGCTGGAGTTCATGATATGGGAGACCTCCACGTCATGATGCTGGTCAGTACTGCAGTCTGAGTCTGTGTTAAACACCTACAGCTCTTTCCTCAGGTCAGGCATGACACCTCACTGCTGATGATTTTTCTCAGGAAGACTAAAACTGAACACTGTGAAAAGTAAAAAAGCTTAAATTTGGACATGATTATATTTTTACATTTGTCTGAAATGTTGCATGATAGGAAAATTATTTTGTTCAGAGCTAGTAAAGTCCTCCATTTTCATGACCATTACTGTAACAATCTCCTCCTAATCCAGCTTTACTATGATCTGAAGAGATACCTTATCTCATCTTTGTGAATCACTGCCTGATTATTTAATCTGGAGCGAAATACAAACGCTGCTGGTCTTTTTTTTAGAGTGATGAGCCTGTGAGTGCACCTCTGTCCTTCTCTTGTGGATGGAGTGTGGGTGAATGGGCTCCTCTTCATTAGAGCGTCCAGTGTGCTGGAGCTATTTTAACCTCTCAGTGTTTTACATCACTGCTGTTCAGTCAATTAACCCCTGTCCCTGATTCACTGACCTCATATATTACCATTCCAGCACAAAACTCACCAGCATTCACTAGTGCTGTTGTCATTTTGCTAGTCTCCACATTGCAGTCATGAAAGCTGTGTTTTTTTGTACTTAAGGTTTGGAACCAGTGTTATTTTAGTGCCTTTAGGTAACACTTTACAGTAAGGTTCCATTTAACATAAAATAACAATGAAAAATACTTTTAAAGCATTTTTTTAAATTTCAGTTAAAGTTGATTTACAACATTTACTCATACATTATTAAAATGAAAAGTTCTATTAATGTTATTTAATGGACCTGAGTTAATATGGAGTAACACTGAATAGCTGTATTTTTATTAACTAATGTTAACAGCGATGAATAAGTACTGTAACAAATGTATTGCTTGTGTTTAATTTTAGTTAATGCATTAAATATAGTTAACAAATGGAACATTATTTAAAATGTTAGTTTTTTATATATTATTATAGTATTGATTAATATTTTGAATAGCTTTTATTTTTCCTTTTAATTAAATTTTTTAGTTTTTTCAAAATATATATTTCTATACAGTTGTAATTCATTTCAGTTTTCAAACCAAATATATTTATTTCAGTTAGTTAGCAAATTTTGTTTAACTTTTTTTGTTTAAGTATTGCATCTAATATTTATATTTTATTTCAGCTTAATTTCACTTTCAAAAATAATGTTTGATAGTTTTAATATTAGTTCTAGCTCAATTGTTTAGCTTTATTTTTCACCTGGAAGATAATAAATTAGGCAAATAAATTCCATAGACTTATATTGAAGAGACAAGTGATTCATTTTGAAAGACCAGAAAATCATTTGAATTGGACCAGCTCAGTAACATGTTCAGGATACTCTGACATGTTTGAGGCAGATCCACAGAAAATGTAATGATATGGTTAGTTTAAGAAGTAATTTCCATGCTGTTTTGGAAAAAAAGAACATGAAACATGTCATTTTCCCCATCCATTTGAGCTGCTGATGAGTTTGACCTGGTCCATGCGGGATGCAGTTTTTCTTAAATGGGCCAGTAATCTGTGTGCTGATCAGCTCCATGTCAAGGACGTCATGGCAACAGCAGCTGATGCTGTAATAATGCACAGTGTGTTGTCAAGGGGCGCTGTGTGATTGGACTCCGCTGTATGTCAACTCAATTTCCCCACTCTAATTACCCTAGATGAGCACAAAGAGCGTCATGATACACAACCTTACATTGTGTCCGCATGCTATTATTCATCATGTTTTGAAGCCAATTTGTCATTTTATTTTTCTGTACTCCATAGAAATAGCTCCAATATTGGCAATCAATAAATTAATCAATGATGATGGATGATTTAAAGGAGACCTATTATGCCCTTTTTTACAATATGTAATATAAGTCTGAGGTGTACCCAGAATGTGTCTGTGAAGTTTCAGCTCAAAATACCCCACAGATCATTTATTATATCATTTTGAAAAAGCCTGTTTTGAGTGGAAGCAAAAACACGCTGTTTTCATGCATGTCTCTTTAAATGCAAATGAGCTGCTTCTCCCAGCCCCCTTTTCCAGAACTGGCCTGTGCCTTTACAGCTCGTTCCTCAGATACTCTGCCAAAAAATATCTGTTAGGTTTTGATTATCTATCGTGCTGAAAACATGTGTTTAAAACCATATTAGTTTAAACTTCTGATATAGGGTTTTCTGCGCGCCCACATCCGAAACACATGCACAGAAAGCGCCTGTCACTCGGCATGTGAGTACTAAACTAACTTCTCTTTCAGGTCTTATTGTGCTTAAACTGTCAAATACACACAAGATCCCCTTTCTGTGTCACAGAGGGAGCGAAATCTGAGCGGCTTGTTTTTTCACAAGCTTGTATAGAAAGACTTACCAAAGTAATTTACTGGGTTGTTCTTTTTCACATTTTGCACCGGGGACCCAATTATAGCACTTAAACTCTGAAAAAGTCAGATTTTCATATGTTACTTTTAAATGAAATGGAGTTAAAATGCAAGAGCACAGAGAGATGGTGTTAATGTGTGGCATTTTTCTATGTGTCAGGGGAAGCCGACAGTGCTGCAGTCTCAGTTCAGACTGACCTACACCATGATCCTGAATCTGCTGCGTGTGGAGGCCCTGAGGGTCACCGACATGATGAGGAGGAGCTTTTCTGAGAACCACAGGGATACGCAGGTAAATGGCCTCATTTCCCAGTAGTCTCTGGGTAACACTGAAATGTCTGTGGGGTTTGCATGCCCCAGTAGCTGCCTCGGTAATTCAGTCTTACAAAAGGCGGAAATATGAAATATGTGATGAAATGTTATGAAACTCTTTCGGTTAGCCAAGTCATTTCTGTCTTTGTGCTGCTCAGGCTCACGAGAAGAGAATAAGTGAACTGAGAAACGCGCTTTCCTCTCTCCCTCCGCTGGACACGGAGGGGCAGTTATCTGATTTGCTGTCATATTACCACACCATCACAGAGCTGCGCATCACCACAGAGTCCCTGCAGGTACACAAACACACACACATTTATATGAGCACAGTGTACACTATCGCAGAGCTGCACACTGGATTTACAGCATTTGACCGATTATATTTAGTTACAAACCAGCTAAGAAAAACCTTGGACAGCTGAGTTCAGATTAAGTGACAGTATTGAATTAAATTAAAAAAATGAATTATCTTGATTTAAATTTCATTCATTATTGTAGTGAAATAAAACTAAAACCAAAAAAATTTGTTACTTAAAAAAATTATGTTAATTGAATAATTAAAATATTTTAAAAAAGCTTAATTCAACTAGTTCAACATTTCTCATTTTCATTTCAATTCATTTGATTTAATAAAATAAATAATCTAAAAGCCATATAGACATATTTTAAAAATGGACAAAAAAAACATACTACAAAAATTAAATATATCAAATATACAAATATAATAAATTTTAACAAATTAAAATAGTTTTTAAAATTATTATAGTGTTTCAGTGATACTAAAATAACACTGATATAATTTAAATTGTTAAAATATTTACAGTTCTGTGTTATTATAACAAGTGTTATACAGTATCTCACAGAAGTGAGTACACCCCTCACATTTTTGTAAATATTTTATTATATCTTTTCATGTGACAACACTGAAGAAATGACACTTTGCTACAATGTAAAGTAGTGAGTGTACAGCTTGTATAACAGTGTAAATTTCCTGTCCCCTCAAAATAACTCAACACACAGCCATTAATGTCTAAACC
>JAFVLL020010986.1:0-21257 GCA_021397915.2 Tor tambroides
CGCCTGACTGTGGATTCGGAAGTAATTGTGGATAATTATTGGTTCCCTAAGAAGGTAACCACACAGACACAGCTCGAAGAGTCCTATTAAAACATCTAATATACTTACTGTAGTCATCATGTGTTTTCTCTCTCTTTCTCTCTTCACAGACACAGTTCCATCTCTGTCACTACGCTGTTAGTCACGACGAGAGTAATTTCCCTGAGCCGGAGCGTTTTGTTCCAGACCGCTGGTTGAGAGACAGCCCGTCTCGCTCTCAGCATCACCCCTACAGTTCTGTCCCGTTTGGGGTTGGTGTTCGGGCCTGCGTGGGAAAGAGGGTCGCAGAACTGGAGATGTACTTTGCCCTAAGTAGAGTAAGTATGACGCCAAGTTCAATTTCACATCCATTAGTTAAACAAAGAACGAAAGAAAATCAATCTTACTTTTTCCCTGGTTGACAATATTGATTAGTTGTTTTCAATCAATGGTCATTTTGATCCCTAAATTCCAAAATATACATCCAAAGCCTGATAAACATACTTCCAAAAGAAAAGTTTACTTCCAAAATTCAAACAAAATTTTGACACTTAATATGGTGTGGCATTGCTGTAGTTGCCTCAGTTCAAATGGCAAGTGCACATCAGTCCTCTTTAGTACTAGTTATAGCATGAAATAAACATGATTGAACATCAGAAGGTGTGTTGAAAGTAAAGTACAACTCACTGAAATGTATCATGTAATCGCTCAATCAGTGTTTCAACAGCGGTCAATAAAACAGCTTGTAAACAATGTTATGTAATGTTACATTTACCTCAGGAAAGCCTGAGATAGCTAAACAAATGACTCTAGAGAGGAGCATTTTGCTGAATATGCACTATATTTCATAATCACTCTTATTTATGGTACGATTGAATACATCTGTCATCAAAACTGCCTTATGTACAGTTTAAATATTTGTATACAACTCTAAATCTAAAAAATTGCAGTTGAATTTGGAAAATGTTGTTCATTTTAACCATTCATTTTATTGTAGCAACTGACAGGGTTCCCCTGTATAATTTACAGCATTAGTTGAGATTTTCTTTCAAGTTTTCTTTTAAGAAGAATTGCCATATACTGTACCTGATGAAATTACAAATGAATCTATATCAATTGGCTCAAAATCAAACCAAAAGCTTGTCAATTGTATTCAATTTCAATAACCGGGCCTATTGCTTTAGCTTTCATTGTTCTTTGCTAGTCTGCAAAGTATGGACACGCCTACTCATTTTTTAGTCACTAAAAATATGAACATCACAAATCACAAATGACATTATGGGAGTTACGTAGTGATGAAGAAAATGACTGAAAATAGTTTTCCTTCACTATCTGATCAGCCCATTCATTTACAAAATATGCCAATTTAGATTTGTTAAAGAAAGTCCATATATGCACAGTTTAGATTTGTCTCTAAAACTAGTTTTCTTTAACATTAAAGAAACCTTTAAATCAAAAAGTTTTTAATGAAATTTCAGTCTGTTTTCTAAGAACTACATTTAGCCACATGCAATCAAACTTCTCGTTTATCTAAATTGAAGTTGATGTTTAAACTTCAGTTACCTCACTATCGTTATCTCTCTCGCTCTCATTAAATTAACCCTTCACCCTTTTACCCCACAGCTGATGCAACATTATGAGGTCAGAACAGAGGAGGGAGCCCCATCGATACTGCCCAAAACCAGAACCCTGCTCATTCCCTCCAAACCTATTGACCTACAGTTTGTCCCTCGGGCCTGATGCCAGCCAGCTCCAATCAGTCTGTTAACCAAAATCAGTACTAATAATTACAATAATTACAAATAAGTACAATAATTTTGCCTTAAAAGTTTCTGTGAAATACTGTCTGGGGTAATTTAGGGTAAAAGTTAAAAGTGGGCCAGCTTTAAAAAAAAGATCACAACTGAGCTTAAATATTGTAGGAGATATTTACAGCTGAGGTGTTCAATTCACCTGGGTTGCATTATTAAAGAAGCATTTGCAAACAGTCTAAAAAAATCCAACAGAGAGCTTTGAGCACCGGGTCTCTTGCAAAATCACTGTTGCTTTTATAACAGTGTGACGGGAAAGCAGGAAAGAGACAGGAGAAAACAAAGACCTTCTGTTCATGTGTTGGTGGCAATGACTCTGCAGAGATACTACAGACAACAAACCCTGCTATTTGCTGTGATTGATCAAGTAGAAAGAGTGTTCTTTAAAAAGTTTTCCGACTGTATTTTTTTTTTATGATTCTATCTTTGCGGTTTTTAATATATTAATTTAATATTGATGTTATGGTATTTGTTCAAACTTTAATCAAAGGACAGTCTTTGGAAATCTGCACTTCCCTTGATATTTGTTCTGAGCCAGGCTGAAAGCAATGAATTAACTAGAAACAGAATGAAGCAGAAATGGAAGTTTATGTGCATCTGTGAAAAGCTTATTGCATTTCAGCTAGTTGCTAAGGCAGCATTTTGCATTTTATTTTTGTTTAACTTGATGTACTGGAATAACTAAAATTGAAATAAAAAATAATAAAAACTATACACATTAAATGATAATAATGACAAAAATACTTCATAACTAAAATGAAAACAAAAAAATCTAAAAATTAAAACTAAAATAATAGTAGGCTAACTGTAATAGCATCCAGATGCCTACGTAGCTGTTTTATTATCAATAAAGATCAATTTCAGTGTTTCAGTTGCAGTGCAATAATATTACATCAAGGACATTTACTACAGCCATAATAGTTAAGTGCATGTGATGATTGCCTGTTGCTCAAGAGTTGTCAGACATGTCAGAGTCTGAAGCCACTTGGATGAGTGGCAAAACTCTTGAGCAACAGAATCAGACGGGTGATTCAGGTCACGTACTACCTAGTGCTTTCCATTTTATGCGTGTAGTCTTGTTCTAAAGGAAATATTTCTATTGAAGTATACAAGGTACTTAGTTAATCGTAACTTTATTATTTACAAAGTGACAACATGAGCAAGCCACTGCTCAGTTAAGGATTGGGAGTTAGCTCCCAAGGGTATTGGAAGTATTTTTTTAAAAATCTTTTATTATTAATGCGCATAATGTTTTATCCAGTATACTCACACAAATATAGTAAATAAGAGTAAATGATGCATAATGAGAGCATTTTTAAATGATACTAATTTTACGATATGATACTGTCATTCCATACGCTTTGTAAGTGCTGAAATAAATGGCTTTAGTTAAAATTGTCTGACTCTCTAAATGTTAACAAAACCTATAATAAAGCCTTCTCTGATGTTGTTTACGTTCTCTAGTTTTGTTGTTGCAAACTGAGAAATCCTGGCCCCTTGTGGTGATTTTGTGTACTACGGATGGATTTAAAGATCAAGTAGCCTACCTAACAATACTGCAATCTGTCCAATAATGCTAACGGTATAAGGGAGTATTCTGTTGCTTTAGGAATTCATTTTAGGACATCAATAACATTTTAACGCAGAGTGTTTTAAAACATCTTAGTTTTTACAGTATCAGCTGGGGAGGCCGGGGAGTTTGGGCAATGTCTCAAACTTTTGTCATTTTTTTCCAAATCTATCTGTTACAAATGTCTTGTTTTGAAAAATACAGCCTATAGGCTACATAGATGTGTAAATTAGTATAAAGTACAGAGAATGCCGCCATGAGTAGGCTACATAAATTGAATTTCTCCCATCAATCCCCACCTCAACCCAACTCATTTTAAGCATTTGAATTCTTAAGACTAAGCTTAATTCTTAATTATAATGGAGAATAATTATAATAATGGAGAACTGGTAAATACTGAACATAAAACATGATATTAATAATAATAAATACAGTGTGTCTATGCATGTATCCATTTAATTCCTCTGCAATCCTTGTGGCTCAAGTCGAAGTGTAAGTACCGTTAAACTCATCTGTCAAACCGCATTTCAAGAAATGACCTATTCTTTTATGTGGTAGTGTTGATCTAGTGAAACATTCACCAATATCATATCACCAATTAGAGGAGACCCTACTAAACCAGGCTTTGATGAATAATACATTTTGATATGAATAACCACAATACCTCAATGGACGGAGGAGCACAAAGGCTATCCCTTTGTTTTCTGTTGAGGTAATGGTAATGTATTGTGAGAGTTACATAAATTTCTATTTGCAGGCCTGAATTGCAGGCTATTATGGTTCAAGCCGTATAGGTAACAATCTTACCCGGTTTGGATCTCAGTTGTTGCACTGGCCAATATGGCAGTCATCTTGGACTCAAACTGACACCTAGTGGTTTGGATGCAGCATCACACAAAAAGTTTTCAGTTACTAAAACCATTGTAGAAATGAATGCATCATTCTCAGCTCATTCAAAGTGTCCAATAACAGCAGGGTTAGTGAGATAATGAGAGTAGTATAAAATATGTGAAATAAAAAAGCTGTTACTTATATCAATCTTCATCTCATGTTATAGTAGGCTTACATCATTTCAAACAACTATAATTCATGAATCCTAAATTCTACACGTTAATCCACTCCCTTTGCCTGACTGTGGTTGTCACCATGCATCACTGGGACTGAGAGCAGGAAGTAGATGACAGCAATGTTTGTGCGTTTTTCATATTTCATATGGATTTTTTTTTTATTAAAATGTAAATCTAAACTTTCTGTATAGACTTTTTCTATTTACATTTTAAGCATAATAGCTCTGTAATAACTGTATAGTTACAGCTAATGATAGATCCACAAAACAAATGATACAGAACACATCATTTCCAAGATGAAAAATTGTCAGCTTTATTATGAACATTTCAGAGTTTAACAAGTGAAATACCTGCTAGAATTATTATTTTTTTACGTTTATTTACACGTATATCTGAGATCTGAACGCTGACAGCAGAGACTACTCTTCAGAAATCAACAACATCCATTTTTAATCGACTAATTTGAGTAAACATCTGTTCTGGTATGATTCAGATGATAACTGCTATACTAAAATCTGATGTCGAATGTAGAGGTTTAGTTTGGAGGCAGTCACTTACCAGGGTTTAGTTTAGTTTTTTTTTCCTCTTGAGCCTGACAGGAATAGAGGGACTGTTTTCCTCTGCTGTGTATCTATTATGGCAATGTCAAAAATATTATGTACAAATTTAAAATGATACAGAATAATACATTTAAATCTTTAGTTACAAGTACAGTTATGAGCATTGTGACGATTGTGGTATTGCACAACTTGCCGTCATTGCGATACTATTTGTTGGAAAAGTGCAGAATACTTTGTACAGAACACTGAACTGGTTGACAGAACTGAGAGAAAATAATAAATGTGCCACGCCTAATAGCTGTAAAAATAAGACACTTGGGGGGGAAAAAAAACTTTCCAAAAATAAAATCTCAATAAAAGAAAATATACACAGTGTGCAAATGACTTGGCATAGACAGACAGGGAAAAAAGGGAGAGCCCCATTTAAAAACAGTCCGTTGCACGTAATGGAGCATGTTGATGAGAAAGGACGACGTTAACATCCATACACATCCACACGTAATTCACTGACAAATTCACTTCAGTTTCCTCTCTATACAACACAATCTTTTTTTAAATTATTAGCAATATAATATATTTTCTCAAACTTCCTTTTTTCTATAGTTAGTTTTTTTTTGTTTTTTTGCCCATATCGTCTATGGGAGGTGATATCGCACCATTTTTCGCAGCGTGCATCTTTAGTCCTCAACTGTACGGCGGCAGGGGAACGGGGCGGGACTTCCTGTTCTGACTGACCAACAGTAGCTTAGCAGGAGGTTGAGTGGCATGTCTTGGCATGCTTTCCCAGAGTAGGCTGGTGAAACTGAATAGTGAATGTGAGTAGTGGTTTATTCCGAGGTGTTGAGGGGGCGTGGCTTTACCGGGTCGAGGAGAGCACGTGACCCGGCACCCAGCCCTCTGCAGCAGGCGATTGGCTGTTTGCAGGTCGGTAAACCAGGCACATGTTTTGCTGATTGGACGCCAGGATCTGTACCTTCTCACCAACCACCACGCAGATCTCGTCCTCCTTCACGGCGTTGTAATCCTGCGTCACTAGCACCGATGACAGGCCGTTACACTCCCCCTCATCCAGCTCCTGGAAACACAAAAATGAAACGCATCTGAAGATCACAAAAAGTGAGACTAAACATTCGTCAATCGTCACCACATTTGCCTACATCCTATGTCATCTGCTGGAATGCCACTCTTAGGGCGACCACAGTTTAGTTTTCAAAAAAAGAGGACAGTGGGGACAGGATGGAGATGGAGATGGAGTGTTATATGGTGATTGGGTTTGAGGGAGGTTAAAGTAGCCCCCAAAGTTGCGCAATGACCATATCCTATATCAAAACTCAAAATATGTCATTTCCATACCTAAAATAATACATAATTTACAGTCACCGTTAGGCAGATTGATCATAAACACAGCTAAAATCCTTCAAAACTTAACATCTACCACAGTTTTGTAATGTAATTTATGCAATATTTCAAACTTTTAACCCATGAAAGAAAATCAACCCGCTGCAACAGTTTAAAATCACCTCGTTTCCGTGGAAAAAAATGCGGATTTGGCAACTCTGCATCCAACATGAGCTGCATCCAAAGCGATTTAAATACTCCGCATAGCGGCTCCCTGATGCGGAAAATTATCTTCAATATTAGAATGTTTGCGGGAGCAGGCAGTAATGGTCAGAAATTCAGTGGGAGCGGGATTAAGAAAAGAGTCCCGCGCAGGGCTTTAACACAAAAATGCACACAATGAATGGCGACTAAAAGCTGAATCTCGGACATTTTGGGCGATTTAGAAATCCTGAAATTTTTTTAGGTCCAAAAAGAGGACATGTCCAGGAAAAAGAGGACAGTTAGCGGAAGCTAGAGATTACGGTTTATAAAGTTGTAAAAATGAAGCTGTGTGGAGCACTTTTTATGATGGATGGATGCACTTTATTTTGCTTCAAAATCTGAACCACTACCCAGTGCCATTATAAAGCTTGGAAGAGCCAGGACGTTTTTTAATATAACTCTGATTGTATTTGTCTGAAAGAAGAAAGTCATAGGCTGTACACCTAGGATGGCTTGAGGGTGAGTAAATCATAGGGTAATTTACATTTTTAGGGGAACTATCCCTTTAAATCCAAAGAATTGATCTTTTGTCTATGCTGTTTTCAGTTGATGCATGAATTAAATTTAACCAAAGATTAGGCTATTTGTAGCCCACTTCCCATCCAATAAATCTCAATAGGCTTTGTACTTTGTTACTTTTGATATGAAACAAAGTCTCAGCTTTCAAACTCTGTCAATTTTATTATGAAATTCAAGTGATAGTTTTGGGGCTGTCTTGTGTGGTGACAGATTGCTTTCACCGCCTCAATTCAGGAGGTGGGGCTAAAATGCACGTGAACCGATCATCGCCTCAGATTAAGCGGCAAGTGAACCGATCATCTCTTCCTCATTACCCGGAGTTGCAGCACAAAATAAACATGAATGAGCACCAGAAGGTATGCTGAAAGATACAGTACAGCTTACTGAAATGTATCATGATTAAATGTAATCTCTTGATCAGTAGTAACTGAAAAAGATGTCAATTAAACAGCTTGTAAACAATATGTCAGGTAAAGTTACATTTACCTCAGAAAGGCAAGTGTCGATAGCTAACTAGAAAAATGAACTCTAGAAAGAGCATTTTGCTAAATATGCACTACATTACATATTCATTTTAGTTCTACTTAACCTGTTCTTCAATATTTAATGTATGTTTAAATAAATCCAAAATAAAAACAAGTTTTAATGACAGCTAGCCAGTTTCTATTTCAAAAACTTAAATGCTTATATTAAAAAAATGAATTGGAATAGAGACATGTGATAAAATAAATGTTTATATGCCTTATGTGCAATTAAAATTTTTGTATTCAAATCAGTTGTTAATTTTAAGTTCTGTGTATAGTTTACTGCATTACAGTTTAGAGAGGTTTTTTTTCCCTTGAGAACTTCCCTTGATTTTTTTTACAAATTAAATACATTGACTTTAACATATGTCCTTCAATCATATTGTCCGAACACTTCAGACAAATCAGGACAAAGCTTCACAGAGACAAAAGTCTGTTCCTCACTGTCAACCTTGACCTGGCATGAGAAATAAATAGCTGGGTGAAAAGCTTAGACATCTTAGACATTTAAAAATAAAAAGTAGCAAGCGGCACCTTCAGTCTGGTATATTCAGTGACAGTGTGATTTATTAGGGACACAGAAAAAAGCAGAATGTGCCAAGGCCAAGATACAAGCTCACCAGAGAGAGAGAGAGAGAGAGAGAGAGAGAGAGAGAGAGAGAGACTGCGGTGAGAAGAACGAGAACAAGGAAGACAGAAAGCGAGAATGGAACAGAAGAAAGAGACCCTACTGAGAGGAGAAGCAGGTACAGAACACAGGCAGAGCTGGAAAACTAGGCCATTCTCCCCACTAAGAATAACTAGCAGGCACCTCTCCTCCCTCAAAGACAATTAGAGTGGAACTTCACATCACTGCAGCATGGACACATCCAGTTCAGTGAGGAGACGCATGCACAGACTGCAGCGACTAGTGTAGTGTGAACTAATTACGTTTAATTACATCTATCTGGCCTGGATGAGACGCTAATTAAAATGGTCTGGATAACTAATTGATTTAGTTAGATTACACAAGCCTGTTTAAAGCACAGGATGCTATTGAGATAATTGGTCTCCTGTCACACGGGCTGATTAAGGTTCTTTCACTCTAGAGCTTTTGCTGTGGACATCAGTTAGACGTCAGAGTTGGTGTTGAGAAGTGGTGAGAAAGATGGTCAGGGGCAGGGGTTTTAAACTTTTTGACACTAAAGACCCAAAACTTTGATGAGCCCCCCTAAAATATATAAAGGCAGCTACACTACCATTCAAAAGTTTGAAATAAGTAAAATCTTTTTTTTTTTAAATTTAAATATTCCTATTTTTCTTCAGCAAGGATACATTAAATTGATCAAATATGACAGTAAATACTTGTCGCAAAAAATTATATTTTAAAGACATGCTGTTCATGCTGTAATTTTTCATGACCAAATCAGCATATTAGAATGATTTCTGAAGGATCATGTGACACTGAAGACTGGAGTAATGGCTACTTAAAATGTAGCTTTGCATCACAGGAATAAATTACATTTTAAACTGTATTAAAATAGAAAACAGTTATTGTAAATTGTAATAATATTTCACAACATTACTGTTTTTACTGTGTTTTTGATCAAATAAATGCAGTCTTAGTGAGCATAAGAGGCTTCTTTAAAAAATATTTTTAAAGATCTTATCGACCCCCAGCCTTTTCAACGGTACATATTTTCCTGACATGTACCCCATTTATACTGTGGAAAAAAATTATAAATAAAAAAGGAATTTGTCATTAATTTCATGATTTCTGACCAGTGTTTAGAAAGCAGAATGAAACAGTAATAATGTAAAATTTGGTATATTTAAACTTATTTTCTATTTTATTTAAATATTTATTTCTTAGTTTTATTATCATGATGGAATTTACTTACAATCAGAGCAATTCAAGCTTGAAGTACTCTTTTAAGTTCAATGATGTGGACATAGAACAATATCATAATATCTAAAGCCACTTTTGTCTGTTCACGGTTTTCGTCTGCCACATAATTATTATATGTAGTAATTTTTTCTATAAAAATAAGAAATATTGCTTATTGATAGTCATAGTTATTAACTGATGTGAGATCTATGTCATATTTTGAATCATGCTCACCTCCTCTACATGCTTATTGGTCTTGTGGGCGGGGCTTCCATTGGGGGTGGTGTTGGGTTTGAGGGGGGTGGAGGGGTGAGAGGATGAGGAATGGCTGCTATTGGACAGCTGCCTGCTCAAAGAACCGCCGCTCTCTTTCTTCTGATACTCCTGTGGGTTCTGGAGAGCTGATGAAAAACAGATGAGGAGCAGCGTAATCAAATAAACAGCACTGAGATCTGTTTGTTCATAAATCAACAACTAAAGATGCCAACTGCCATCTTCCTTAACCATAATGCGCTCACCCGTGAGGAAGCTGATCTGCATGTCCAGCAGTTCTCGGATGCTTTGGACCCACTCTTTCTTGATGTCAATGTTAGCGGCCTGTAGCGTCAGTCGTTCAGATGAGCCGCGACATGACAGTACAAACTTACAGGGGTCGCTGTCCACATGTTCCTCCATGCTCAGGTAGCTCACCTGCACAAATCAACACACAAAAGGTTAACAAAGAAGTGTTTTTTTTTGTTTGTTTTTTTTACTGAACTTGAATCATCTTGTGCTGTATGTACCTTGATGCTCTTTTTAAACTGGTACCCTGGTGTTGACGAGCCTTTCCGAAGCAGCTCACTAAAGATGACGATCTGTTCAAAGAGGAACACTCTGCGCTCTTTACTGCGAGACAGAACGCCAGAGTCCTGCTCTGTCACAAAGAATGTGTCCTGCTGCAATAACTTTCCCTGAGCTGTCAACTTCCCCTGTGCAAAGAAACATAAGCAATCATCAAAGCTCTGATACCTTTTCATCACCTGATATTTCAAGAAAGTCAAGGTTATGTGCTTTTGTTTCTCTGATCTCACATCACTGCATCTCAAACTACTTGAATTTTTTCGGAAGCAGATGTGGTTGTAGAATGGAGTGTGTACTAAATTGTTATTGATGCCTGTTTCTGCCACAGAATAAAAAAAAAAAAGGTAATTGCAACGTTTTATCTCACCATTTGGACTTTTTTTCTCATAACTGCCAGTTCATTTCTTGCAACTTTAAATTATAAACTCGTAATTGCAAGTATACACTTCCCAAATCTGACTTTTTTTTCTCCGAATTCTGAGTTTACATTTCACAACTGTTTTTTTGTTGGTTTCTTCTACAGAGAAATCTAAAAAAGGTAACTGTGATATATTGAGTTTATTTCTTGCAATGTGAGTTTACACCTCACAATTTAGACTTTTTTTCTCAGAATTGTAAGATATAAATTCAGAATTACGAGAAAAAATGTTGCAATTATCTTTTTTATATTATTTATCCCGTAGCAGAAACAAGCTTCTATACTTTTATATCATCTTTAGGTAGCAGCTTACACTTTTTGAGTGCAGTCTGTGCAATTTTTCAGGACATTCCCTCTTGACGCATTAAATAACTGCATTTTTCTGTGTCAGCTATTTGGAACTTCATTAGTTTGTTAGTTTATTACGTCAAACTTCCAACTGATTGGTCCATTGTTAGTGAACATTCCAGTCTGAACAGATTCAAGCTGTTGCTACACTTTGAGTATAAACCTGATGTGTTAGCATAATGATAGTACTCTATTATTACACTAATACATGTGTCATGTTGCTTTGAGAAATTAGAACTGTCAGTGTAATTTTACATCAGCTTTACTGCTTCTGGCAGTCAACCAAATGTAACTCACCTTTGTGACTACATATATAATTGTAATAATTACAGTTAAATAACAATTCACTGTACCTCAAAAGAGGTGAGTTTACCTCGTAGCCCTGCAATCGTCCAAGGTTCATCATGTCGTTACATTGTTTGGGCACCAGGGACATCAGCTCAACTGCTTTCTGCAGGACAGAAATTACAGACCAGGACACTAAAGATAGAAGTGTATGTGGTGTATAGTATTTATACATATTAATATAGAATTGCTTTAGTGACCTACCTCTGTCTCTTTACAGTCCAGACCTGCTTTAGTGCTGTACTTCAAAAAGTCCTTCAAATAAGAAATAAAACAAAGACAAGAAACTTAAAATAGGATAATAATCTGAGCATTATTGTTAACCAAAACTATATATATAATATAATTATGAGCAGTAGAACCCATACAAAAATATATTTTGATATCAATTTTTGGATTGTGTGTCTGTTTTTGCTACACTTCTTCTGCTATCTGTCTGAACTTTTCAATTCCCTGTCAAAAAAATAAAAACAGGACCACCACACAAACTTTAATAGACTGAATTAGGACAGCGTTCAGACTGACTTATGAATGCATTTTTGTTCCTCCAGGGCTTGTCGTGCAGAGTACATTTATGTGCAGCTTTAGTGAGAAAAGGATTTACAATTCAATAAACACACACTGTTCTGGCTCTTATTTTATTAGTCACTTAAGGGGAGAAGAACCACAGAAAATACTTCGGTAAAGAATAACCATCTGCTAACAGCCGCATACTTAAAGACGTGTATGTGGGTACAGACTTCCTGATTCTCCAACGACTATGTAAATGAGGCTTGAAAATCATAAAGTGTGATGCTGACATATTGTTTTCTGGGTGTTTTTAGTGCGTTGCCATGTCATGGCTAGTGTTGGTTGATGAGTCAAATGCCTCTTTGATGTTCTGGTCCCTATATACATAACCATTTAAAAGTTTTGGGTCAATAAGATGTTTTTAAAAATATCTTAATGCTTTTATTCAAAAGGACTGTGGATAATATAATAATATTAAGCAGCACAACTGTCATCAACATTGATAATAAGAAATGCTTCTTGAACAAATCAGCATATTAGAATGATTTCTGAAGGATCATGTGACACTGAAGACTGGAGTAATGATGCTGAAAATTCAGCTTTGCATCACAGGAATAAATTACATTGTAAAATATATTAAAATAAAAAACAATTATTTTAAATTACAATAATATTTAACAATATTACTGTTTTATTGCATTTTGATCAAATACATTTAAAACCGTCTTTAAAAAAAATAAATCATACTAACCCCAAACTTTTGAACAGTGGTGTATGGTTTCAATGCAAATCTATGCTATTTTGTTAGCAACTATGTTTACCATGGTAAGTGTATTATTATTATTGTGTAATTCAGTGGCTATTACCTTGAGCAGGAGCTGGTATTTGGTGATCCTCTGGATGGGTTTGATCAGGTAATCACTGATGGACAGTCTGGAGTTAACCTCCTGCTGCACCTCCTGACAGAAACACCAACAACGTCATCAGACAGAGCACTTTACTTCAGAGGAGACATAACTGAGCTGCTCAAATAACACTCACCTCGAAGAATTCGTCATATTCAGCCACGACAAACTCTGAGCGAGGCTTGTTCTGACAGTAGATGACATACATGTGTAACCTTCTCTCCTGGATAACAGACAATCAAATTGAAGACAATCGAATCGAAGACAATCGAATGAAGTTTACTACACTATACACACCCACATATACAGAGTTCATTTTGTTGAACTCACATGCTTGATAAACAGCTCAGCCAGTCTGTCGTGGTCCTCCAGACATTTCTCTAGTTCACCGAGGAAGAACCTTTAAAAATAAGAACAGAAAACATTTTGTCATGTGTATAAACTCCTCTCACTCAAACCAAATTAGATTCCCATCTGAAATTCAGTCCATTTCCTTCTTTAGCATGCGTCGTTGCTCATATCTACCAGGAAATTTTACGCACAAGTTTTGCATGCTGATTATTTTGGTATCCAAAAGTACAAACTGTTGCATGAAAATAGTGTGAGAGACTGCAACGGCATTCTGATCAGATGGCGTGACGCTACCCAACACTGGGAAAGAGCCAGGCTCTGGAGTCTGAAAGAGAAAGTCAAAAAAAGAGAGAGAGAGAGCGATAAGAATCAAAACTGAAAGGGAAAACACAAACAATAGGTACAAGGTGTTTTATGAATAAATACAAATTTTGTCATCATTCACTCATCCTCATGTCATTTCAAACCTGTCTGACTTACTTTTTTCAAACGTTCAAACCGGTTTAATGAACTGAATCAAATGACTGATTCAAAAGATCTAAAAAAAAAGTCACTGGTTGAATGAATAAAGTGAAGGAATTGTGAGCTGATGAAAAGCTAATAATGAATAAAATAATAAAAATGTAGTATTAAAATTAATAAATATGTTTTAAAAATGAACATAATCAAAATAAAACACTAAAAAGATGACATATTTGATTTGTTTTCCTTCATCTTATGTTGCCATTAACTAATATCAGAGAACATGCAAATTTGTTGTTGAATTATTAAAATATGAACTTAATCTAAATAATTCAGGTACTAAATAATTTAGGTCAAACAGGTTCGAAGGTGAATGTGAGTAAATGATGACAAAATTTCCATTCATTTTTTTTTTGTGAACTGTTCCTTTAACAAACAGGATAAGAAATACAGACTGAAAAAAGGGACAAAACAACAATAAAAAATTGAAGAAAGTCTATGTTTCACCTTCTCCTCCTGAGCGGAGGGGTCCTTGATGATCTCCATGGGGGGAGGAAGTGGTGTGTGGGGTTCGTCTTCAGCTTCCTCCTCTCCTCCGCTGTTCACTCCTCGTCTTCCTCTCTTTAGAGAAACAGAGAAAACGTCACACCTGTTTCAATGGATTCATTAAAACCACTGAAGAGCCAACAGAAATCTATCATTCATAACCTCCAACAGTAGGCACACTCCTCATAAAACATGCACCTGTACAGGAAGCTCTTTTTAACGGATGAGCAGACTAAAATATGTGACGTTAGGTGTGGTACCAGATTAAGGAGAGTGCATTTCTGCGCGTTGTTTGGTATGTGGTATTGCTACAGTGCTGGAATGTTGAAATGTTGCCATCTTATGCAAGCATGTTTCCTAAATGGTTAATGGCTAATTGTTGTACCTCTTCAGTGCTGTCCTGGTGCGGTGGTCCCAATTCTACACTCTTCCGGCCGTCTCGTTTACGTTGTTTGTTGTTGGGTTTTTTGGCATTAGTGTTGTCACCCTTGCCATGGCTAAGGCGTCGTACGGGGCTGGTGAGCCATTTTTTTAACGTGTTTCCAGTAGTTCCAGAGCGTTTAGGTCCTGGAGAACCGGTTGGCAAAGAGGTCACCGATGTCTGTGGCTGCAGCGATGCGGCGGACTCAGATTTGACCTCTGAACTTCCCACAGGATAGTTTTCTGTTGAACAAAAATTACAAGAGAAATTATATAGAGATATCCATAATACAGATATCTTACAATGGAAGTAACAGTCAACAAATAACAGCAAACAACTGTGACAAAAACAATTCTAGTCAGTGAGATTTTTTTTTTAAAGAAATGAATACTTTTTTTTTAGCAAGGATGCATGAAACTGATTAATTTTAGTTAAAGTTGTAGTAATTTTGTTGTTTTTAACATTAGAAACTAACAAAAATGGTTTTAAGGTTTTAGTTTTAGTTAACTATAATAACTCATTTAAGACTTTTATACTGTTATAAAAAATATTTTTCAAATATTCTGTTTCAGGTTCTTTTGAACTTTCTTTTATTCAAAGAACCTCCAAAAAGGATTCATGGTTTCCTTAAGAAAAAAATTTAAATAAAATAAATGATAATTAGACTATATTTGAAAAAACCTACAATGGACGTAACAGGCAACCAATTAAAGCAATTCAATTAAAAAACAATTAAATTCCAACATAATATATAATTTAGAAATTGGCATGTAATACACAACCTCAAAACATTTATAACATGACATAACCTCCGAAAATATCCATATGACACAGAACTTTAAAATGTCATTTTACCAGCTCAGACCATCGAAGAAACATTCACTCCAGATGAAATATCAAAACCCACAGAACCAAATTCAACAGCAGAAAGCCAAGAAACCTAAGCACACTGTGTTGGACATCAACCTCTCTACTGAGGTGAAAGGAAAAGCAGTTGTCTGGTCTATAGAATACTAGTTGGTAGGTGACAGACGCAATAGTAGAGTGAAAAAACCAGCTTGACCTGATCTGAGCATAAAGGCGTTCTGTAACTCCACATAGCAATACATCACAACAAAGGGAAAGTACACAACCAAGGTATTGTGGAGTTCACACCATGTGGAATTTATCACAGAAAATCATTTTAATTGTCTCCCAGACTGTAAAATCAAATATCTAGTCATTTATCTATTCAACTATCCAACTGAAGTGCATAACACTTCAACATATCCTGTGTTAGCATGAAATTTGTGTAAAAGAACTGCTTATCAGTTTTGTCTCTGTGAAGATATCTCCAATCTTTTGAACTCATGTTACGACTGGCTACAGAAGCAAACCCAGTTACTTTCACTTGGTATCCAAGATACCACAAATGCACATGGAAGTGGTGTTACATAAGTCAGTCAAGTCACCTTTTTTACATAGTGCTTTATACAATACAGATTATGTCAAAGCAGCTTTACAGTGTTAAACCGGAAAAACGTGCTGATAATGTTGACCACATATAGTTTAGGGCCAGATTTACTAAACATGGCAAATTAGCTTTAGAGCACAATTCCTTAAAAGCACCGACAGGAGGGGAAATTCTGTGTGTGATTTACTGACAACACTCACATTAAAGAACACTGATGCAGATCATTTCCGTAATGACCAGCGCAATCTACCAAGAGCAGCACAAATTAGAGCCTACTTTAAGACACGGTTTTTTTGGGCGTTAAATAATGACGCAAATACCAGTAATTTGACAAGCGCAAACGTTAGTAAATTGCAATGCGTGATTCATTTTAATACTGTCCTCCCATAAATCTTGCGTCTGAAAGGGATACTCCTACAAATGCATATTCAATAAGGTCAGGCACAAAAATAACTGTGTCCATGCCTTTTCAGCGCTAATTCTTCACTGAGCGTCTTTAGTAAATCCTGACAGTACTATTTTAATGCCAAAAGACGGTTTGCGCTGGTGCAAGCTGTTAGTAAATCTGGCCCTTAGTATGTATTTTGTAATCTCATCTTTAAGAATACTTCTGAAAATATGAATATTAAATGTTTAAATTAATGGTATGGCATCCTTTTTCCAGAGTATAAAAGTCTAGAATTGGTCCCTATACTAAAGGGTTACCAAAGTATATACTCTCTCTTTCTATAGCACCATTACAGAGTAATACTTGTAAAAACATGGTAACAAAGGTTTCTATAGCACCAATTGGATGGCATTACACTGTGAAAAAAATGGTGATTGATACCTTCTTCAAATTATCCTTCAACATTCTGAGCTCCTAAGCAACTACAACCTGCTGAGTTGATTACAGAGCTGCAAACTAAATGAGAATTACATCAGAAACACATAAACAGAACACAAATTCATCCACCTGGAAAACTATTCCCTCCTCAAACAGACAACTGAGACAACTTTACAACTCAAACAACATTTTTTCCCTGGAGGAATTCATGCAAGTGCTAAAAAGTAGCTAAATTATGAGCCTCATGTTTCTGCTTTTAAACCCACCAGTCCCAACAGCTGCTAGCACTGTAAGTGTATTACTGTAACCGTGTTTTATATTTGGTGTTAAGAGCAAAGGGATGAGTCAAACGATTCTATGTGCTAATTAACAGCGTCCACTGACATTGCTGCAAGTAACAAATAACCAGGAATATGGTTAATCCTTAGAGGATGAGCTGAAATAAACAAGCAGTAATCATGCTCACTGCTGTCTGCTTCAGTGCAGATCATTAACTCAATGCTGCTTCAGACACTGCGATACTGAGTTACTGCAGACATTGCGTAAGTAACTTCCCATGGGGTGAGAATGGGACAAAGGTCACTTCCTTGTTACGCATTTCTTCAAAGAGCCATTTACCCCCATGCACCCCTGAAACTGCCCCGCCAACACCCCCTCTCAGGTATTCACCAATCAGATCTCGCTCTGCTTGTCCTGACAGCCTCTGGGAGGATCCACGCTGACCATGTGCTGGGATAATGCACCTTTGTTAGAGTTACGCTTTATTTCCTCAAGTTTCACTGCTGTCATTAAAACAGGCGCCTCATGGTTAAGCATTCCACACAAAATGAATCTTCAAACTGCTACTTTATTTAAATTTCTCTCTCAGTATCAGATGAGACAGCCACCTGAAATAGACAGTCAGCCACACTCACGTACACAAGTTGCTGAAGTAACATTCTAGCCAGAACAAAAACAACAGTGTAAAAGACAGGACTAGAAGTCCTTTAGAAAATTCAGGAACAAATGTATTGTGTTCATGCTCTTTAGGGTCAGCAGCAGTACTGCAGGGGGTCTGTGAATTACTACTATTGATCTCAAACTACTTTTCATTCAAAAGCATGACAATATGCATTAAATTAAAATACAAAATTAAGCTATTAAAATATGAACTTTGACCAATGCTAAAGAATACTAAATTAAAATAAACCATAATGTGCATGCCTCTCTGTATATGAATAATGCTTATTTGGTCACACTTTACAATTAAATATATTAGCTAACTTTGTTAATTAATGCTACTTAATGTATTTAATTGTGAAGTGTGACCAAATAATCATTGAATCTTTGAAATAATCATTGAATTAATGAATCATTGAATAAATATGTATTAATCTTTGTTAATGGTAATCAATTTGTTAATTGCAGCATTATTGCAATTAACTAAAATTAAAACCATTAAAAAAACCTTCCTTGAAATAATTTAAAATAAAAAAGAATTCAAATTTTTTAATATAAACTATAATAGCATCTCAGTTCATGTTAGCTCAGGTTCATTAAATAATACTGAACAGATACAACTTTTGTTTTTAATAATGTATTAGTAAATGTTAAAATTAGCATTAACTAAGATTAATAAATGCTTTAGAAGATTTTTTCATTGTTAATTAATGTTTACTAATGTTATTAACTAATTTTAGCAAATTGAATCTTATTGTAAAGTGTTACCTTAATATCTATGCATTATATGTAAATATTGGTACTATTAACATTGTAAGATTTTATAAGTCAGTCAGTAAGTATAGAGGAGTTCATTAATCTGTCCACTAAGAGGTCCTCATCCTGAAAAAAAACTAAGACCCCTGATCCTAATTCACACACTGAATCGCCAAAATATGCCAAATCTTCAAAGAGCATGTTATTCTTCAAGAAAAAGAGGGTAAGAAATGATCAAACGGAGCAGGGAACTTGATTTGAGCTTCAAAGCAGAGAGAACAGCAGACACACTGGTTTGTTGATGGAGAAATTAGGTTACAGGAAAACAGAGAAGCTTGAGGGAGCAGTATATCGCTCACACACACACAATACATACTCACAGACAGACATGGCATTTGATATTTTTCACTAACACTTTTCATTAATTATTCTTTCAACACAGTAGACATGAAAGATAGGAAAAACGGGACAAAAATAAGGCTCCTTGAGGTGTTCCTATAGCGCAACTCATGGAACATGACGCTAGCAACACCAAGGGCATGGGTTCAATTCTTAAGCAACACATGCATTGATAAAATACATACCCTACAATGCACTGTTAATTGCTTTGGATGAAAGTATGTAGCAACTGCACCTTTTCACAACTGAAATTCTTATCGACCTCCAAAAGAACTCACTGAAATGACAACACTGCTAAAATCTTCAGTGCTTTTGCATTTAACACAAAACTCTGTTGTCTGTAAATATCTGTCAGCTGAGTCACACAAAACACCCCTGAGCTCATCTGAGATCTCTAGGATTCCGATCAGTGAACCGTTACATTAAATACCATAGTTCAGATGAAAAGATGCACATAAAATTCCACCAACGCACAAAACTCAATCATAATCATTAAGCCAGACACACAACAGCTAACTCCCACAGGGCAACATACACAGACCCACATTGCGAAAAGAAAATCCAACTTAATGCATCTGCATACATTCCAGCGTGTTGAGTTACGCACCTGCGCCATCACAACAGCGAATCTTTCCCAAAATCCAACTGAGACAAACTCCACAAGAGCAACACGACCTCCAGCTCCGCATGCTGCTCGCTCACTGTCTCATATGTGCGTCAGGTGAGAGACAGAGGAGGAGAAAGGGAGGATTGGGAGGTGAAGGACGCTTTGGCTCTGTCCGCTTCAATACTGAAGCTCAGCTGGAAGTTGAGCGCTACTCTTCACAATAAAGGGGAGGTGCCAGGGGGTGGGGCCAGGGGCCACAGAGACACACACACACATTCAAAAGGGATACATGAAGGTTCCACTGAATTCACACTGAGGTCTGCCAAACCAATATGCAAAAATAAAAATCCCTCTTCATACAAGACTGGAGAAACAGGAGTCTCTGTTTTGAAGTTGTTACAGGGAAAGACAAAGTACTACTGTGAGTGTGTTTCATGTGTATGCGTGTATGTGTGTGTGTGAATCCTGAAATCAGCTACGTCTGCATGCTGCAGTGGCCCATTTTTGAGAGGGTGTGTCTACAGTATATCACAAGATCTCCATCCCCACTTCAGCTGATTCAAGAACACACAAAGACATGTTGGAGTTCCATGTTTTATGGGGACATTTCATAGACGTAACGGTTTTTATACTGTAAAAACCGTATTTTCTCTCCCCTAAACCTACCCCTCACACAAAACTTTCTGCATTTTTAGATTTTTAAAAAGATCATTCTGTGATTTATAAGCTTGCTTCCTCATTGAGGACCAAAAAAAAATGTCCAAAAAAAACAAAACTATCAGTTACCACCAGGTACACACACACACACACACACACACACACACACATATATGTGAACCGTGCTGGCAAAATGAGTCGGAATGTGCAAATTTTCAACAATTTTTATTTTCACATTCTCCATTAAAATACCTTCAAAACGATATATGACTTGTTGGAATCGGACAAAAAATGACGAGTTAAACAAAACAAAAAATCGAGTTAAAGATTCCAAAGCAAAATCACCAAGCAACGTTGCATATTTTCCTCCAATCCTTTTCTTAATAGTAATTACTATATTATTAATCACAATATAGCTATTTTTATTTTATCTTTGTTATTAAAAATAAGAACAAAGATGCAAATGAACAGTAGTTTAATCAAGAGCAGCGAGTGATTACGTCTTTTCTTTTAATGTATGTTTAACATTGAGACAGATCTATATTAAGACCTACTGTAATGCATGGATCTAACATAATGTTACACATCAGATTTTTCCCCAACCATTAACTAAATGTTCATGTAAGACATACAGTATCTCACAAAAGTGAGTACACCCCTCAAATTTCAGCAACAATTTTAGTATATCTTCTCAAGGTACAATACTGCACAAATGAAACTGGGATATATATTAGAGTAGTCAATGTACAGCTTGTACAGAAGTACAAATTAACTGTCCTCTAAAAATAACTCAACATATAGCCATTGTTGTCCAAATAACTGGCAACAAAAATGAGTACAGCCTAAGTGAACATGTCAAAACTGTGTCCAAAGTGTCAACATTTTGTAGGGGCACCATTGTTATCTAGCACTGCCTTAATCCTCCTGGGCATGGAG
>JAFVLL020010987.1:0-16711 GCA_021397915.2 Tor tambroides
TGATTGAAAAGGCTTCAGTGGAAGAGGAAAAAAGAGTTTTTCCCATACAAGCGTCTTACGACGCAGTACGAGTGAAAATATCGAAAGGGAACTAACTATATCAATTATGAAATTATTTTCTAAGGAGTTTTGCAGCCTTTCAGGACAAACACAGCATTTGCTACAATCATATGCTGATATATAAGAATAGTTAATTTAAAAGTTAATTTTAAAAAATCTATTTATCTAGAAGTGTTATTATGTGTAGTTTTTTCTTCATTTGCCACATAAGGTTAATGACTATATCTGCCCCAGATTTAAACAATTGTCCAACATTAAGGTAATTATGCAAGAGTAATGCAGAACATGAGTACATTTTGAATTCTTCCAGCAAAGGAGGCCAGCCATTGTCACTATCACATGCGATGCAGCCCCATAAATCACACTGTGTCTGCCCTTTTGGCCAGAGAAGAACTGGTCCCCTGGCTGAGCCTGGATTCTCCCAAGGTTTTTGCCTCCATTTCTGTCATCTGATGGCACTGACACTATCAGATGAGAACAAAAGTACTGACACTATTATCTTCTGTAGAGCTGCTTTATAGCTAAATCATATTTGTTTATAATTGATGATTTTTTTTTTTCAACATCAACATCATTCTGGCCAAACACTGCTTGACACTTAAAAACAATAAGAACTGAAATTTCTCTTTTATGTTCATAATTGATAATGCTGATGTTCCTCCATCCTCCCCACCACCACCACTGTCTATCTGTCGGGGGTAGGCTCCGCCTCTGACTTTATCTTCAGGCAGGTCCAGCCAATATGCATCCCCAAAGTTTGGAAAAGGATGGGGCATATGCCAAAGAACTTTTCTATACAACTAGACATGAATCCTTGCAGCTTGCTACCATCTGTTAATTCTTTATGGAATAAATAGCATGTAAACTTTCACCTGCCCTCTGAGTCTTTCAGTAGAACTGAATTGAATCAACATTGAACTGATCTGAGCTGAATGATTACACAACAGTCTTCAGTTGAGCTGCTTATCACTGAATTGAACTTGTTTGATAGCTGTTGAATTATACACAGATATTGAACTGAACTGAATCAATACTGAACTGAATGGAGCTGAATAATGACACTCTTGTCTATTTATACCTGCTTTATAGCAGAATTTGAATTTGTCTTATATTAGATGTAGGCTTCACTGATTCTGTAACATCCCTGTTTATTACTGTGAAGCAGCTCTGAAACAAACTGTGACTAAAGGTGACTTGAGTTGACAGTGACCAGGACCGCCAAGCTTTCCTTACCAAAACTCTACTCCCTCTAAAATGTGCCAGGAAAATGCCATAAAATGGCATTAAAAGGAGATTAAGTCTCACCAGAGTAAAATACATTTGAGACACTTACAGTAGATACGCTATATCACATACTTACTATCATCTTGGATTCTATGAAATGATATTTCATTTGTAAGTAATCACTGGTTAATTTTGCTTTAGTGTACTGTACATACAGTATGTATGACTGGTTGACAAATGTTTTTCTTTTTTAACTATGGCATCAAATTTGTACAGTGGTAAAATGAATGGTAAACATAATTAGTTGTTCATACAGTTCTTAAAGAAAGAGAATAATTAGCATGCAGATCAGACAGCTGTCTTATAGCTATCTTACAGCTGTTGTTAAACTATGCCTAGATAATATTATGTAGTAAATGTATATAAACAGCTACATAAATACAGTAAATGCAATTCAGTCTAAACACATCAAAAACTCTGGTGCATGGTGTACATTAAAGTCAATCTTTTTTATGCCACTTTCGAATAAATCACAGTAAATGAGACAGAATGAACATTGATATGAACATGGGAGTTAGCTTATTTGTTTTATTAGAAATTCATGACATAGGGTGATAATACCAGAAATACATTTATTCTGTTGGGCAGCATAACACGATCCAAACATCCAGGTCTCTTGTTCTGCATGCAAACAACATCAAAAGTAATAATTATAATGTTTTATCTGTCAAATGAATGATTTTTGTGAATTTGCCTCAGCATATGATAAAATGACGATTCTAATTGCATTACAAACTCAAAATTTGTTGTCAGTATGCTCACCCAGCATTTATTTTTATTTTTTTATTATTTATTTATGTATTTTTTTTTAGCAATGGCAATGACAGGCCTTGATAGGAGAGAAAAGAAAAAAGGGAAGGACCACAAGCAGGCTCTCAAACTTTGGTTGTCCAAGTGCTGCTCACAACATCCTATTGGTTCTGACACCATGTTGGTGTTTTTAAGCCCACTGAGCTTTAAGTTTAAAAGGTTCTATAGTATTTAATTTAATATCAAAAACCCTGATGAATTTAAATAGGCAATAAATTTGATGTTAAGATCTTTTTTTATACATACAGCACAGTTTGGGTGAATCACCACCCAAAAATCAGTTGAAGATTTTTTTCTGATCTATACAGGTTACAGCTGGATACATAAACCGGATTTGTGCAGACCCAAAAATGACCACAGTTCCTGAGAGTGTCCTAAATTATAAATCACAGAAGCACATTCTTCTCAAAAAAAATACTGATCACACCAATCCATTTCAAGCTTGTAAACACAGTTTGTGGGTGCATTTCAGGAAGCTGTAGACTTGATGCCATTTTCTTTGCACCTGCAAGATCTGAAATTATTCCAAAATGTCTGGCCAAGCATTCAGCAACCACAACAGACCAAACATTTGCATTCTGCTCAGGGCAGTTGAGAGCATCACTGTGCCCAGGCAAAAGAGAATTATTGTTAAAATGGCTATCATTAAAATGAGATTTATTAAGCACAAAACCAAAGTAGCATTCACACATCTTAAAAAATAAAATAAAATAAAATAAATCCACTTACAGGATATAAATTATGCTTTCTGGAGCAAAATCTTCAAATCTGCAAATTAGTGCAGATTAACTTTTCCAGTTACATCAGCGTCTGAACATATGCTAGTCAGATGTTAATTATTTTTCAATCCTTCACACTAACAATCACAATTTCTTCGCAACACTTTTCCATTTAAACCATCCCATTGTCGTAAACTTTCCCTGTATGTCTGTTAATGTACAGCATTATTACACAAAAGTTCCAGCTACATAATGCCAGCTGCACTCTTCATATTACATCTCAAAGATTTTATACAATATGATGTTAAATGTTACATACATGTAAATAAAAATAATATAAAGATTGAAAAGCTTTGCTTCTTGCCGGCATGGTTGGATGTAAAAGGGTGTGTTACACACCTATATTTTTCAGTGTCAGTTCGCAAGGGGAAAAAAAGGAAGTTACTGAGCTAATTTTTTGACCTCTGCTTGTCAAGCTCTGACAGAGGTCTAGATATATTTTGAGACAGTGGTTTACCTGCTGGAATCTGGAATTCCTGCTCTATATCTGTTCAGGCTCAGCGTCCATGCAGGTTTCCCAGGGATTTCTAGGCATCTGTGGCATGGAGACCAGCAGCAGACCAATTCCACTGAGGAGGAGCAGGACAAAACCCGTGCATGCACACGCAAAAGACCAGGAATAGTAATACTCGATCCAGATAGTCTCCTCACTTTCTATCATCCTCTTGACTGATTGACGCATTACCTCTACTGAGATTATGGCACACAGACCTGAGGACAGAAAAGATATGAAAATCAATGTACTGTGGCCTCAAAAAGTATCTCTTTTTTTCTTTTTTGAAATGTTTTAATTGCAATGTGTATTTGTACTATCTTTCATTAAAATAAATGATGATTGTTATCTAATGTTCAATGCTCATTTAAATAAGTGTCTAAATACCTTTTTTGGACACAACACTTTGGTAATGTCATTTTCTAAAATGCACTGCGTCATATTAATTATTTGTAAGAGAATGATTAGATGTTCCATCCTACCTGCAAAAGCAAAGAACATGCCGGCAGGCTTGTACAGATAGTCCTTTCCCTTTCTGAGGGAACCCAACACACACAGTGTGCCCAGAATCATGAAGACAAGACTGAAGATGGCTATGGCAGCTGCTGAGATGTTGTATTCTGAGTAGAGAAATCAGCAAGAGCTATTGTTGTCAATGACAATGATTTTCAAATACAATATAATATATCATGCTTCAGAGCTCTTTCCTAGAAGTTTCTATAAACATAAGAATTCAGTTTGTGGATCACTGTCCACTATACCTGTGATTCTTTCTCATTTCATCACCCTTTACAGTACATATAGAAGAAGTAATGGTGCACAGTGCACAGTGTTGGTTTGAACTCACCTCGCTGAGTTTTAACTTCAAAGATCTCAGAATCTTCCCCTGGTGTGAAGTGTCTGAAGTAAGAGCAGTTGATTTCTGGGGAAAAAATAAATAAATAAAATGAAAAAGTAAAAATATAAATTATTAATGATTTAAATTAATATTATTATTTATTATACCTTTTAAAGAACCTGATATAAGAATGTTTAAGTGAATATATGTTTTATATTCTGAAAAGAAAAATAAGGGAAAAAAAAAAAAAAAGACTGAGGAAAAAAAAAAACTACTTTTGCTGATCTGTGTCTTATTATTAGCCAGGGCTTATTCAGCCCCTCACAAGAATTCTTGTGTGAGTCACCTGTTGCCTTAAGAGTCAACTGCAGAGTTGTTGTTTTTTTATGTCCCATGTAATTTCACGAGCAGCTAAATATAAATGCTGAGTTATTTGACAACTGTTGAAGAGTTGGCTCCATGAGACTGCCAATGTGACAAATCTGAACACATGAGGCCGAAGACAAAGTGCTATGCTTTGATGAGACAATCACTGTTCAAAAAAGGGGAGAACAGGTTTTTGACAAAATCTTCTAATCTGCTGTTGTTCACCTTCAACAGTGTTGCTTTATTTAGAGAAATGATTGATAGATTACTGTAGTGCAGCATGGCATGTTGAGCTAGTCTTTCATGTTGTGCCAAATAATAAACAAATGGTAGAATCATGTGCCTTGTATTGATGCAATCATTGGCTAGGAGGGCTAAAACATATCACATGTCTAAGATAATTAATGTTTATAGTTTTTTAATATGACACAGAGCAAAGTTGATTGCAACCCTATTCCAAATACTCATTACGCACTCCCTGAAACTCTCATATGGATCTATATTAAAAGTAATGACTGGGTCACACTTTATATTAGGTGGCCTTAACTACTATGTACTTACATCAAACAATAAGTACTTATTGTGATCATATTGTATTGCAACACACTTTTGCTGCCATTGAGGTGGGATATGGGTAAGGTTAGGGACAGGTTTGGTTGTATGGGTAGGTTTAAGGGTGTAAGGGATGGGTCAACAGTGTAATTATAAATGTAATTACAGAAATTAATTACAGATGTAACTACATATAGGTATTTTTAAAAATATAAGTACAATGTAAGAACATGTATGTACACAATAAGTGCATTGTATCAAATGATTAATTTAAATGTAAGTACATAGTAGTTAAGGCCACCTAATATAAAGTGGGACCAATGACTGTAATGTCTGCCATGTCTTACGCCAGATATTAATGTACATGTTTCCAAAGGTTTTTGTCATCCTGTAATTTCAAGTCTACCTGCCAGTTCCACCACCTCCTCTCATGTTCAAACAGAATCAATGCCTCTTTTTGCAACTGCTTTGCAATGCAGCACCAGTTGGGAGAATAGGGAGAGGAAGAAGCATTCAAGTAATTTATTTTATATTTAATACTACAAACACAGATCAGCAAAATCTTGATATTCTCAAAAGCATGTCGCTGAAAAACCATAATATAAGTTATAATTTTAGACTCCTGAAGATTTGGGCCACAGTCAAAGTGGTATTATTTGAGGGCCAATAGGAATGTCTGTGTTGAGAAAAAGGTGGCAGGCATCTATAATGTTCTCTCAGATGTGACCATCAGTCACAGTAATAGAATCGTACCACTCTTAAATTCAGAGTGTCTCCCCTCTTGGGACAGCTGAGTATTTACACAGCCTAATTATAGATTTTACTGACTACATTTACAAGGGCAGTCACACACGTACTCACACAGCTGCTACGTTTTAACATGTTAAAAACAGTAAATTAAACTTAAGTATTACACTTTTACTGATCAGCATGTTCATAACATACGGTTAATGTTAGGTGTCGGGGCTTTAGGAACATGATCCCAAAAAGGCAGCATGAATTTATGATTTTAATAATTAAAATTAAAATTTAAATTTAGTTAATTTGTTTAATTATAAAAATAATAATCTGTATAGTAGCAATATAATTAGTGCAAAGAAAATACTGCTATTTCTAATTAGTGTAAACTGTCTCTGTCGACATATGTGACCCTGGACCACAAAACCAGTCTTAAGTCGCTGGGGTAAATTTATAGCAATAGCCAAAAATACACTGTATGGGTCAAAATTATTGATTTTTATTTTATGCCAAAAATCATTAGGACATTAAGTAAAGATCATGTTCCATGAAGATATTTTGTACATTTCCTACTGTAAATATATCAAAACTTAATTTTTGATTTGTAATATGCATTGCTAAGAACTTCTTTTGGACAACTTTAAAGGCGATTTTCTCAGTATTTAGATTTTTTTGCACCCTCAGATTCCAGATTTTCAAATAGCTGTATCTCAGCCAAAATATTGTCCTATCCTAACAAACTATATATCAACGGAAAGCTTATTTATTCAGCTTTCAGATGATGTATAAATCTCAATTTCGAAAAATTTACCCTTATGACTGGTTTTGCGGTCCAGGGTCACATATATATTCTATACTTTTAACCCCTCTCACCCTCACCAAGGCTTTGTCACTTCCTGTCTGTCAGGTGCAGAGTTACTAACAGTCCACACCTGTTAGGTACTTCCTGTCATTCTGCTTACAGCTTTCCCACTTTAGCAGTGATCTCCACACTGGAGTTGTCATAGCACCTAAACAAGTCCCACAGACAGGGAAATCCCAGTAGATCTGCAGACCATCCATGGGCCTGACTGAGGGCTAGAAGACTATGGATTAAAGGAGGGCTAAAAGATTATGGAACTCTCTGCATGAAAACACGCTGAAAACCTCTGATTATGTATAAATGCTTTGGATATGTGTTTTTGGAAGGAGGAAAGGGCTAAATTTAAATACAAAGTTTGGGGGTGGGGGGAATGCTTTGCTTTAAATATTTAACTTTTGGTTAAAATGATTAGTAGGCTAGTTTAAATCATATAAAATATATTCCTCATGTTCCTCTTATTTGTACTACAACTGTTTTTTGTGAGCAATACAAACACTACAAGTCAAAGGTTTGGACACTTATTCTTTATTATTACTATTTTCTTCAGTTATCCACTATTTTCTACAAACTAATAGTAAAGTCATTAAAACTATGAAACAAAATAGAAATGAGTGTGTGGGAATGATGTATACACTAAAATTGTTAAATAAATAAAACTTCTTATATAATTATATATAAACTTATAAATAAAAAAATAGATTTTGGCATCTTCAAAGTAGCCACCCTTTGCCTAGATTACAGCTCTGCACATTTATTCTCTCAACAAACTAATTATTAATTATACAAAATGTTAGCCAAGAATTATACAGGATTTAGATAGAATTATACAGGATCAGTATAGGATTAGGGTTGACACTATAGTACTATAATTTTTCTTTTTCTTAAAACCTATCGATCTAAAGGTCTGTGTTTTAAATGAAATTAGTTTTGTTGACAAACATAAATTGTACTTATGTATGATGATGATGATTATATTTGTACAAAACATCGCAAATACAAATAATGGATAAAAAGGCATGCATAACACGCTTGCATGCATGGAAAATCCTTCGGTCATTTAAAAAAAAAAAAAAACTTAGATAATTACATAATCTGTCACTTACCCCCTGGTAAGCTGATAGGTCCACAACTTTTACCAATTAATTCCTCGTCCTCAATATAGATGTGTTTCTTACAAAGTCTCCAAAGGCCAAAGTGGGCTGCCTCACATGTTGTGTTTACGTTCTCCACTCGAGGACTCAACACGGCCCAGTGGTCTGTCACCACCGCTGTTAACATGCACACTGAGCCCACCGCGATCACAAAAAACAAGATTTTTGTCTTGGTTTCCTTCCGCATTTTGTCCAGAATCCACTGCTAATGGACAAATAAAATGAAAAATTGACACGAAAATAATTCTAACAAAGTGAAACAGTGAAAGAATCACTGAATATCAGGACAGTATATAACAGAGACCTAGTCCAGTTCGTTCTTGATTCTTAAGGTCTCTGTGCAGCACTGTGCTTGTGCATGGATAAAAGGAGCCAAATGACAGTGTCCTAGTATTTATGCTGAGAGACCAGACTCAAACTGCAGCTGTTGGGGCTTGTCAGGAAAGTTGATGACCAAACGGACTTGTCTCTCATGAGGTCTGTGGGGGGTGAGCTGGGCTTCTATAAATGTGAGCTGTGAGTCTAATGTCTAGCTGTTGACAGATCAGGTTCCATCCGCCATTACTAGGGCGTGACAATTCCATGACAAGAATTACTCATTAGGTTTAAGTGTGTTAAGATATGCTAAAACATTAGCCACATTTAAATCCAGACTCAAAACTCATCTGTTTAGCTGTGCATTTGTTGAATGAGCACTGTGCTACGTCCGAACTAATTGCACTGTATTTTATGTATAATCATTTTCTATTCTTAACTGTTTTAAATTCATTTTAAATCAATTTTTATATCATTTCCTTGTTTTTATTGTTGTGATTATTTATTTTTTTGTTGTTGTTAATTCTTGTTTTTATTGTTGTGATTATTTTTTAATGACTATTTCACTTCCTTTTATGTAAAGCACTTTGAACTACCACTGTGTTTGAAATGTGCTATATAAATATATATTGTCTTAAATGGGATTTAATATAATGTGAGGCAAACTGGACTGACAAAATAGTCTCAATACTGATACACTGAAATAAAAGTTCTTGTCCAGAAAATAAAATTCAGCTATTGTTGTTTTTTCCAAAAATAGCCAAATCTGTTGGATTTTCCTCTTCATATTCCTTATAATGTATGGGTGTTGCATAACTTTGGTTCCCAGCTTTTGCTGTCAGCCATGATAAACCATGCCTCCAGCAAATGATAAAGCATTATATGTAACAACTTCAGTCCAAAAGTTCTCAAGGAAGAATTATGTTGTATTTTTTATGTATTTGTTGTGTGTAGAAGATACTGCTACATTTATGTGTGGCACTCGCATAGTTTTCGTAGGCTAATTAGTTAGAAATTTTGTTCATTCCCTTAAAAAAATGTGACTGGCTTGAACTAAAACTTATAAGGAAATGTACTCCCCTTCACAGCCTTGTATATATAATAAGACATGTTCACAAGTTACTGAGATTAAGTCCAAGTCAAAACTCAAGTCTCTGGAGTACAGCTGAGTCATATTTCAAATCTGTCAAGGCCACGTCAGTCAAATCTTTTTTAGCAAGTGTTCGCCTGCTGCTGTTTACTTTTTAAATAGCAATTCAGTATTCATCCAATTACAAGCGAAATTACTTTCAGGGTTGGGTAAAGCTACTTTTTAAAGTAATGCATTACAGTATTGTTTTCCTCCCTAAAAAAGCAACTAATTACATCGTGTTACCTTTGTGTTACATTTTAAATCTGGGCTGGGCTTGCTTGTTTGTTTTTAATATAAAATGTTATATTTTTGGCAAATATAAAAACCCATTTCACACCAAAAGTGAAATGAATAAGCCTTAGGCTGAATGAAATGTAAATTCACATCTGTACAGTAGAGGATGCAGCTCAAACAAACCTTTTATTTGTACTGCCATTCTGGATTGCATGAAGAATAGGACAGGAGACGTAGTAGTTCAACACTCTTCAGCAATAAAAAGAAAAAGAAACACAAATGTTATGTTTATCTAAAGTCATGTTTGCTTAGTAGTATGGTTATATTGGATCGTCGAAGGTCAGCAGAAAAGCATGGTTAATAAAATGGGATTAAATACATAAAGCATATTTGTTATTTGACATATTTAATTATTTTACACAGCACACAGAGTGACTCTGCACATACTCCCAGTTTCTCTCAACATGGGGACAGGAAAGCTGTCAGTCAATAAATGGGAAAACAAAGTAACTGGCATTACTTATTTGAAAAAGTAACTGAGATATATTCTTGTAAATTGTTGTAATTACTGTAATGAAGTAATGTAATATTAGTTTCTTGAAAAAGGTAATCTGATTAATAACACACATTACTTGTAATTTGTTACCCCAACACTGATTACTTATTTCTGTGTTATTTTTATCCCTGCCTTCATCCTGAAATATGCAGAGATATGCTCCAGGATTCCCATATGACCTACGGAGGATAAGTGGATATACAAAGTGAATGGATGGATGAATGGAAAGATGGATGGGTGGACTGATAGCATGGACTGTGGGTCAGTACAAGGATAAGTTGTATACTGTATATTATTGCAAAACTAGATAAGATAAGATAAGATAAGATAAGATAAGATAAAATAAAATAAGAGTTAGGATTATATTTTGGCTTTTGGTTGATTGCATGCAATTTTACATAATTTACTGTTATTAATATAGTAAGTAAGTGTAACATGAAAGAAGAACACAGTAAAATAAAATAAGCAGTAAAAGTTCAGTCATAATCCTTTAAAAAAGTGGTTCTCGATTGATTGATTGATTGATTGATTGATTGATTGATTGATTGATTGATTGATTGATTGATTGATTGATTGATTGGAAAGTGCAAAACCATTTGTGCCCTCTATTCTGATCATCTGTCTTCAACATCATCGTTATCCCCATTTATTTTCTGATGAAAAACAAGAGCATAATAATAATAATAATAATAAAACTGAATGAACATTTTGTAAGTAGGCCTATGCTGTTGTTATTCTCTCTATACATCTTTAATGTCATTTTAGTCATGAAAAATTGCACAAAATAAATAATTTATATTATAACGCAAATATGATATGAAAGAAATATATTGCAATAAATCTTGTAATTTACTCTCAAAGCACATCCAGTTCATGATTATTCACAGTGCATTATTCACAGGTTTTGAATTTTAATTGTGTGAGAAAATAGGGTATTCCATGCCAGCACTAGGAACAACTGTCTCACAAGACGTCAGGGAAGTTAAAAAAAAATCTCACCATGTTGACATTGTGAAATGAAAACCTATTGGAACTAATCACCACAGTGTTTATTGCATCCCAAACGTGGAAAATCCATGCCTGTATTATTACTCTTCCATCCTAACATATATATATATATATATATATATATATATTTTTTTTTTTTTTTTTTTTAAAGATCACCAGACTCACATCTCCAAACATTCAGTGGATTCTGTCCTTGTCTTAAGGAATGCTGCAGCTGACTGGCTGCATATCCTGTGAATGGAGTAATGTGAGTGCACAACAGTAAAGTTTTGCTTCATTAGATAAATGCTTACAACAGTGAACTGTTCTGCATCTAGGGTCCTTGTGCAAGTCATCCATGACACATTAGGAACCAGATGAACAAAATCATATGTGACAAAATCATTTCCCTTAGGGTTTTTTTATTCTCCATGATACCAGATGTTTAATTTTGGCATGGAAAGTGATGGACAGAGGGAGTGAACAGTAGTTTTAGGCAACAACATTTTTCTACTTAGAAAAACACCCATTTTCTAGGTAGTATGTTCCAGCTTATTCCATCTGACAATGGTAATAAAGTTTCAATTCAATTTCCCTCATAAAAATAATTTTTATTTATATTTTTAGGTCATCAACAAACTTTAAATTCATTTTAATTTTAATGGCAAAAAGCAAACAACTATTTCTTGTGGCAGTGTTTCATTGTAACTGAGATGGCTTCTTTCAATGAAGTAACACAAAACTAAATTGTCATCTATAGTCAAAACACTCGCTGAATCCATTTAATTCACATGGTTGGAACTAAACTCCGCAGGAAGGTAGGACTCCAGGAGCAAGGTTGGCTACCCCTGCCAGAAAGAATATGGCACAAACAAACAAACACATACATACATAAATGAATAAATAGTAAGCCATTACAGCAGTATTGTTACTGTTTCTCTGAGCTTTTTTAATAGATGCAAATAAAGTAAATGATTTGTTGAAAATTTAATAATAATAATCTATAATAATCTAATAATAAAAACAATAATTTTCTTAGTCTCATTTACACTTTATTTTAAATTTCAATATCACTTTAGTGTATTACACAAATAGGTACTGAGTATGTAATTACCTCCAAGTACTTACTATATGGTTAAATTTAGAGTTTAGGATTAGTTGCTTGTGATAATGCATAATTTACTGTTGTTACTAATACTAGTGAGTATATGTAACGTGTAACTATATCACCTTAAAATAAAGTGTTACCACAGTCTTAATATTCTCTGAGCTCTAAACTAAGTGCAGTTGTCACATCTGTTTTATGGGACATTATAACTCTATTGCATGTCTGCTAAATGTAGTAACTTGTCATCACGTGACCTGTACTGGTCAAAATGTTTAGATGTTTTTACAACATCAACCATGGAAATGTTTGTTACATACAAATTTCATTTTTGTCCTTTTTTTGACACTGTCTGTTTTCTGTAACTGAATGCTATTGTGTATCACACTGATCTGAGATACAGATTTCAACAGCAGATAAAAGTTTACTGAGAATACTGGTCAATACTTTAGTATGCAGAAAAAAAATAAGCACACTTAAAATGAATTTAAACAATTGCAGTATCAGGCTGCAACATAAAAAAATTGAAAAAATTTAAGGGGGTCTGAATACTTTCCGTACCCACTGTATGTCTGACAATATTTGAATTGTCAGACATGAATCATTTTACATGTGATAGTGAAAAGAATGTTTAGAAGTTGTGAAGAGTATGACAGTTTCACCATGTGCATTTAGTCATTGTGTAAACTGTAGACAATTCTCTTGCCCCCTTTGTACACATTTGTCAAAACACACGCAATTTGCCTAAATTAGAATTTCAAATCTGGTGTCAACAAGTAACGTCTCGGTTACGTGTCACCCTCGTTCCCTGAAGGAGGGAATGAAGACATCACGTTGATGACCGACAAATTGAGGATCTCACTAGAGAGACCAATCTACTTTGAATGTACACTAAACGAGCCAATGCATATTGGCATGCGATGATTGCATCCAGCTGCCGCTGATCGCAGCGCGAGTATAAATAGGCAGCAGGTGCAAGGCATTCTCAGGTTTTCCCTGAGGAGCAGAGCTGGTGAGCCGGCCGCTCAGCGGTGGTACAGCAGCTGTGGCGACGGGACGTAACGTCTTCGTTCCCTCCTTCAGGGAACGAGGGTTACATACGTAACCGAGATGTTCTCTTTCAGTCGGTCACAGCCTTCCGCGCCCCTTTGGGTGTAAGCTAGGGCTCGCAGCAGGAAGACCAGTCACTGTTGTTTAGCACTACCCACTCAGAGAGTTAACACTAGGAAAACATACCCGTTCCACTTGGAACAGGAACATTGCGGAAGCCCCATCCTTTCCGAAGGAGGTTTCACAAGGACTTACACATATGGGTAACCGTTTAGATACATATGGAAGATTAAGAGGTGGTTGTAACCCTCTTGAGGAATGGGAGAGAAGTCTGCCGGAGAAACACAGGCTTCAAGCTATACAGTGGAGAATAAACTTATAGGATCCACTTAGGTAACTACATATGGCACCCAGCCCTCTACTGGCTCTCACAGATTCATCGAGTAAGGGCCTGGCACCAGACGCTCCGTCACATCTGGCTGCCGAGGATGATGGAGGAGCTGGACAGGGTCTACAGTACGAACACTCTGGAGCAATTTAGCAAGCCGACACTAAGCCAGGGCATCTCGGTGCTTCTACTCATTTGAGGTGAGAACACAGGAGGATACCCGCTCAACACGAAGGCTATAGAATTTAGCAAATGTGTTGGGGGTCACCCAGCCTGCAGCTCTACAAATATCTGTCAGCGAGGTGCCATGAGACAGCGCCCAGGAGGATGCGACACTTCTGGTAGAGTGAGCACGCAACTTGAGCGGGCAGGGCACACCCTGTGCCTGAAAAGCCAGGGTGATGGCATCTACTATCCAGTGGGCCATCCTCTGCTTGTAGACAGCATTCCCCTTCTGCAGGCCTCAGACAAAGAGCTGTTCTGTAATCCTGAAGCTTTGTGTCCGCTTCACGTACCATCTTAAGGCGCAGACAGGACAGAGCAAAGCTAGGGCTGGGTCTGCCTCCTCCGGGGGCAGCGTTTGCAGGATCACTACCTCATCCGTGAAGGGGGAAGTAGGAACCTTGGGCACATAGCCAGGTCGGGGCCTCAGGGTTACCTGGGAGTCAGCCAGATTTGTCGACCAAAAATGCGTGCAGGTCCCCTCCCTATTGATGGAGGCCAATGCAACCAGGAGCAGAGCTTACACTGAATGAACCTTTAGCTCGACTGACTACAAAGAATGGGCCCTGCTGTAGTGCTCTTAGCACCAGATTCAGGTCCCAAGAGTGTATAGAGGGAGGACGAGGAGGGTTCAACCTTCTCGTCCCCTAGGGAACCTGATGACCAGGTCGTGCTTCCCTACTGTCTTCCCCTCTATAGGGTCGTGGTTGGCAGAAATAGCTGCAACATAGACTTTAAGGGTGGAGTGAGACAGCCTTCGCTCCAGCCCTTGTTGCAGAAAAGAAAGCTCAACTCTGATCGGGCACCTCCAAGGGTCATCTAGTGAGAACAACAACCACTCAATGAACAGGTTCCACTTCAGGGTGTAAGCGTATGCCGAAGTGACGGTGCACTCTATCTCTTGGGGTAGGTCACCTAGAACCTCCGCGTCCCATCCAGGGACCAGACATGGACTTTCCAGAGGTCCGGACGAAGGTGCCACAGGGTGCCCCGTCTCTGAGAAAGTAGATCCATCCTCAGAGGAATCTGCCAGGGAGGGGCTGTCACGAGGAGCATCAGTTCTGGGAACAAGGTCCGGTTGGGCCAGTAGGGTGCTACGAGCAAGACCTTCTCCTCGTCCTCCCTGACTTTGCACAGTGTCAGTGTGAGAAGACTCACTGGGGGGAACGCATATTTGCGCAGGCCCTGCGGCCAGCTGTGTGCCATTGCGTTCGTGCCGAGTGTTACCTTGGTCAGGGAGTAGAACAGCTGGCAGTGGGACGTTTATGGAGAGGCAAACAGGTCTACCTAAGTGGCTCTGAAACGTCTCCACATCAGCTGGACCGTCTGGGGATGGAGTCTCCATTCTCTCGGGGGCACAGCTCGTCGGCCGCACGGTTGTGCAGGCCTGGAATGTGAACAGCACAAAGCGACCTCAGATGCTTCTGACTCCAAAGAAGGAGGTGGCGGGGGTGAGTTGAGACGGGAGCGCAGACCACCTTGTCAGTTGATGTACGCAACGGTCGCAGTGTTATCCATACAGACCAGTACAAGCTTGCTTCGTAAGCGCCCTTTGAGACGGTTCAAGGCAAGGCGCACTGCTAACAACTCTAGGCAACTGATATGCCACTGTAGTTGGGGGCCCATCCACACCCCCGGGACTGCCCACCTTGGCTCAGTGACTGATCCCGACTCTACCATGGAGCCAGTGCTGAAGCGGTCTCATATGAAGCAGCCCCAGCAGCGTGACTGGTGCTGCAGCTGCCATATGCCCAGGAGCCACTGAAATTGTTTCAGTGGGACCGCTGTCCTGCCTTTGAATGAATTCAAGCAGTTCAATACTGACTGAACACGTTCCTCTGTGAGGCATGCTGTCTATTCGAACAAATCCAACTCCATACCGAGAAAAGAGATCTTCTGCATCAGCGAGAATTTGCTCTTTTCCCAGTTGACCCGAAGACCCAACTGGCTGAGGTGCCTGAGCACCAGGTCCCTGTGCTTGCACAACTGATCCCGAGACTGTGGTAGTATGAGCCAGTCATCGAGCTGAGGAATGTGAACATCTTGCTCTCTCAGGGGAACAAGAGCCCCCTACTCAACTTCTGTGAAGACACAGGGAGACAGGGACAGCCCGAAGGGCAGGGCCTTGTACTGATATGACCGTCCTTCAAACGTGAACCACAGAAATGGTCTGTGGCACGGAAGGATCGAGACATGAAAGTACGTGTCCTCCAGGTCAATCGCTGCAAACCAATCTCGGGGATGGATGGACCCAAAGATGCGTTTCTGCGTTAACATCTTGAACGGTAGCCTGTGAAGGGACCGTTTCAAGACACGCAGGTCCAAGATTGGTCGTAACCCACCGCCTTTCTTGAGTACAATGAAGTAGAGGCTTTAAAACCCCGATATCAACTGGAGGCACTGGCTCTATCGCATCCTTTGCCAGTAGGACTGCGATCTCCGCATGCAAGACATGAGCACCAGCTGCCTTTACTGTTGTGAAGTGGATGCCCCTCAGCTTGGGGGGATGCTGGGTGAACTGAATCACATAGCCAATTCTGATGGTCCAAAGGAGCCAGCAAGACGTGCTGGGCAGTGCTAGCCAGGCTCCCAAAAACCGTGCAAGTGGGACCAGGGGAACCACCGACGTAGCCGTATTGGGTCAGCGAGGTGGAACGCAGGGACCTGACTTGGGCGGCTCGTGGGCAGTCCAAAGCGGGGTCTGAGTGTGCAGTGCAACACTTACCAGGTTCCACATTTTGGCAGAGGGTTTATGAGAAGGGCCCTTGATAGTGCTCTCGAACCGCCCA
>JAFVLL020010988.1:0-29148 GCA_021397915.2 Tor tambroides
TATAGTTAACTTTAAAAAAAAAAAAAAAAAAAAAAAAGAGTCATTTTAAGTTATTTGTACTGTATGTTTTTGTTCACTATAACCAATATAGTGCAGTGTGAAATGAATAGGGATGGAGAATTACATAAATATATATAATAGATAATATAATAGAAAAATATATAATAGTATATATATAATATATAATAAAAATATATAATAGATAATATAAAAATTTTATATATAAATTAAAATAATTTATTAAAATATGTAATTTTATACATATATAAAACTATATATATATATATTTACATTTACTTGTTCTTTTTTTTCTTTTGTAACTTTTCAAAAAGTGAAACTTTCATATATTCTAGATTCATTACATGTAATACTTTCATGAGCTGTAATCTCTAATCCTCAAAATTAAAACAAAAAAACTTTTGAAATGTTTTACTTTACATGTAATCAATCTAGAATGTATGAAAATTTCACTTTTTGAAATAAGTTACAAAAGAAAATGAACTTTCACGATATTCAAATTATATATATATATATATATATATATATATATATATATATATATGTATATGCAATGAGATCTATTTTATGGAAGAAAAGAGTAGTCAATAAATAAACCCATCCATGTGAACTAGATTATGTGTAAAAGAAAGTGACATGGCGAGTTGTCACAAATTGGCAGTAAAGGAAATAAGTTGTCTACTGGTCTAGCTCGGGGCACTGATGATGTAATCATTACACAAACAGAACGTCTGCAATGAGTAATAAAACAAAGTTTATTTTAACAGCCTTAAGCTCAGGTTTTGAATAGCCAAATACAAGATTAAGCAAATGCTTAATCTTAAAATGCCTAAGTTTAACCATCCCTCTACAAGATATGAATCATCAGCACAGCATTTTTAATGAAGCAATAAAGATCGTTCCAACAAAGGATCTCCCGAAACCTTGTTCTCTCACCTTATCAAAACAGAAAAGTGATATCTTGCCGCAGATATTAATGCGAGGTGGGCTGATGCAGAATATCCCATGACGCTTCAGACGATTCTGGGCATAGATAGTGGCTGTAGTTATAGCAGCAGGAAGAGCAGGTGGAACTATTATTGTCACAATATCCAGAGACCGGATGATTAGCTGTTGCCAGGTTGTCTGATGACAGAACAAGTGAAATTAAAAAGAATCTGAAGTGTAATTATTTGTTAATAATTCCAAATTATTGTTAATAAATCCAAATTGCTGTAGTGAAAGAAACCTTGACTAACATTAGAGGGAAAAAAATTAAGATATGAACTTAAAACTACTTACATTGCTCTTTGAAAGTATCACAATGCTATAAACAGTACCGACCACAGCTGAAATACAGACATTGACATCAATCAAAGCCCATATTCTGCATTATGACACTAACAGAAACAAATGTCAGTATATCACATATAAATGAAGCTTGCAAATAACCCAACTTACCCAAAAGTCCTAGGAATAGTAGGAACTTCATAGCATCCCTGTAGAAGCGAAAGTCTAATGGCTGAGGGTAAAGGATAGAGCTAATAAGGTCTCCTTTGGCAGTAAAAAACCCTGAGGAACATAAACGAAAGTTGTTTTCATGAGAAAACAACAAAAGAAAGTAAAAATGAAAGCCATTTTATGGCTTGTCTGTCTTCTACATACACTACCTTTCAAAAGTTTAGGGTCAGTACAGTTTTGAAAAGTTTTTGAAAGAAGTCTTTCAAAAACTCACCAAGGGTTGCATTCATTTGATAAAACATACAGTAAAAATAGTAATATTTGGAAATAATATCACAATTTAAGATAACTGTTTTTTCATTTTGTTATATTTTAAAATGTAATTTGTTCCTGTGATGCAAAGCTGAATTTTTAGCATCATTACTCCAGTCTTCAGTATCACATGATCCTTCAGAGTTCATTCTAATATCTTTTTATCAATACTGAAATCAGTAGTGCTGCTTAATATGTTTGTGGAAACAGTAATGCATTTTCAGGATACTTTGATGATTTGAAAGCCCAAAAGAAAAGAATACATTTGAAATAGTAGTCTTTTGTAGCATGACATCACTTTTGAGCAATTGAACGCATCCTTGCACAACAAAAGTATTAATTTATTTTCAAAAACAAAGACCAAACTTTAAGTGTATAATCAACAACAACAACAAAATATTTCTTTATAAGTCACCTGTGCGTGTTACAACAGCAATGGCCCCATTCCCAGCAGAACCACCTCCTTTAGCCTGTATGAGCTGCGTGCCACAAAACAAAGTGTGTCTGCGTTGAGACTCTGGACTGTATGTGGCTTCAGACACAGACAATGGTGTCTTCATCACTGGTATGCTCTCACCTGGCAAAAAGTGAGAACAGAAGAACGGCAAAGTGTCTACCTGCATGTAGATTGAATGCAATGCACAATTTCAGAGGCGGTCTGTATTCTCTCACCAGTCAGCATGCTTTCGTTCACCATGCACTCCCCTGCCAGCAGGGCAGCATCACAGGGCAGAAGCAAACCCTCGGCTGGAATCACAATACAGTCCCCTGGAACCAGCTCCTCAGAGCTCACACACTCCTCCTCTGGAAAAACAAACAAACGTGTTTGCACAAAAAAATAAGCAGCATTGGAAACATTGTGCCTATTTCTGGCATTTGATAAGCAACTTCACCTCCCGTGTCTCTGCGCACAGTCACGTTCACTATCAACCGGGCCATGCGGCAGAGAGTGGTGCTTTGCTGCAGAGACAAAAACCAATGGTTTACTATTTCAACTCACAAAACAACAAAAGAGCTCTGAAGACTTGAACGTGCATATAATATTTGCATACCTTACGAATCTCATAAAGGGACACGCCAATTGAAATTAAGGATATGATTAGGATACAAGCAGCATAATAATAGTATCTGTCTGACATCCACAGGATGATGCTGAACACCTGAAATATGTAGAATGGATTGAGCACCTGAAAAAAATATAGAGCAGATCAATATGTGAACCTTTCACAAAGCATTTCATTTACAAATCCAGGAAATGATGCTGTTTATTCAACACACAGTGTTTATAATTGCAAGATACTGATTTTACAGTGTTTTTAAATCATTATAGAGTTTAAAAAAAAAAAAAGTAATGGAGAACAGGTCTACCTCTTCAAAGAGAAGGTGTAAATAAGACTTCACAGGTACATCAATGATATTGGCCCCAAAAATCTGCTTTCTGTAGGACAAAGAATGTGTAAGGCAAAAAAAAACAAAAACAGTTATGTTCATTGGTCATATAGGCATTGAAAGGGTACAGACCTTGTGCTTTGGTCTGCTTTACTCAGTCCTTGTTGTCGGCCACGCAGGTCAGCGCAGGTCCAGCTTTCATTGAGAATGCTGGAGACAGAAGATCATTTACTACCGCACAATTTCAGACAGCTTTATAACCATGAAGAGAGGAAACCAATTCATACATAAATATCAAACAGTACCTTGCTTTGCAAAAGGCTCCTTTCCTGGCAATCCATATGTAGCGCATGCCTTCAAACACATAGTATCTGAGCAATGTTTTCTAGAAACAAGAAAAACAAGATACAATCAAGCAGACAGACTCAAAATGTACATTAAACCATCTGTTTTCACTGCCCTTATGTTACCTTTTCACTGTGGAGCTGCACAGTGTCTCTCCATTCATTCTCATCCGCTTCTCCTACTGCAAACTCCAAACTGGAAAAGTTCAACGTAAGAGTTCAATTAATAGCTCTATAAACATTATAGAATATTATCTAAATATGTAATTAATGTACAAACAAATAAATACAGTCACATAAACACAGTAATGAATTTATTAAATTTAATACATTTTTTTATTAAACTCAGGATAAATTCATTTGAGAATAACAAATGCTACCACAACACAGAAATACGTTTTAAATTATATATAATTATAATATGTAATTATAATTATAATATATATTTCACCATTTAAATACTATAGAATTTTTCTTGCATTACAGCAATGTCAATTTAGCTGAGAAAGTCCTTGTCATGAAAATAATGTCACAATGAAAACATTTTTAATGTGATTAAAATGAATTAAAATGTGATTAAAATACTGTAAAATCACATTGTTATATTAAATTATTCCAGCTAAAAAAATTACATTAAAAATTGTAATTTTTTTTCTTTCGATTTGGGGGTGAAATTCAATATTAGTATAAATCTGAATATAGCGCTATGTTATAGGTTTGCACATAAACAACTTTTGGTAAAACATTTTAAAATGCAAAGAATGGGTTCTCAAAGAAACTCTTAAAGCACATGAATACAAAAAAGGAGAAGCATGAGTAATAAATGTACTGTGGGTCTCACCTGCCTTCCTCAGTCTCCTCTGTAAGCACATCTACAACAAATTGCTGTCCATATCGGTCCTGTCATAAAAATTTTTAAAAAATCCTTCCTTATTATGGAAAAGCTGCAATTTACTGTATATTCTTCTCCCACTTGAAAATATTTTAACAACCAGTATCTAAAGTCTCAGTAAAACCAACTTTAATACCTTTAATAGTAAAACATCCGCCATTGAAATGGGACAGGATTTGCAGCGGGCCAGGATGCCGAGGCGAGGGCGCCAGTTGAAGAGCACTAGCAGCAGGCCTAAAGAACATACCGCCCCAATACGGCACAACCACACCTTCCAGCACACCCATTTGTACCCTTGAACATCCTGAGAAACAAATCACATGATAAAATGATCAGTTCTAGAATAACAAGAAACACATTTGTATTTTTCCAACATAGTACCATATGTGAGATGGCACAGAGCTCCTTGGGTCTTGGATCCTTTATGAGGGGTTCTGTGTCTGAGGAGGTCGCCCCATCCAGCCCCGGACCACAGCTCCCTAAAAGACAAGATCCGTAATCTGTTCTGTTGAGCAGCAGTTCCTCAAGTGCACTAAGACATTAGTGCAAACACACTTTATAACCTGTATAGTGTGCACTCCCTTTTTGTAAATACAAGAATAGACTCCACCATCTATATATGACGCCAGTAGGGTATGACATTGACTGTAATGTTGAAATCAAACACATCCACGTTGTGAGTAACATGCTGGCAAATCATCACTGTCTTGCTGTGAGAAATTAATGAAATGGCTATTTGCTTTTTTAAGTTTTGAAGAACGGTTTGTAAAGAGGTTTTAAAAGGTTAAGCCTGAGAAACTTGTGAGTCTGGAGTTTTTCCTCTTTTTTTCAGATCATGTGCTTGCTTTGTGATGTTTCTACACAACCAAAAATGCTGACTTTCACTTTACAAATGCTTCCTTCAAACAAAAGTGAGAAATCACATAACAACAAACTTTTAGCACAAACAACTTGATTTTTTTTTTTAGCGTTCCGAGATTTAATGGTGTTTAGGTCACTATAATTTTGAGACACACTGCGCTGACAATACTTTAAAAGTATAAAATATTTATAAAGGTGGGCTGAAGGAGATTCATAAGAAATTAACTATTTTAGCAGCAGAAACTGGGCAATACAATGGACACAAAATAAAAAACAGTGCTATTTAAAGAATCTTTTATTGCAGGCTTATGATACAGAGCTTGAAATACAGGTTCAGCCAGCTCAGTAATGCAGAGAGGACAACAGACGAGGGGAAATAACCATCAGTAAATGTGCTAGAAACATAATACCCATTTCAACACATTTTTTCTGAAGTCACCTGACTTTGACTCAATGTCAAATATGCTCTATTATAGTTTCAGTCAATTCTAACAATTAAAACGATTACTATTTAAAATGTGTTCAACAAATACAGGTGTATTTTTCAAGAAAGGCAAAAGACCTTACCACCCTTTGGTCTTTTTCCTGATGCAAGTTCCTAGCAAAACTTCTAAAAAAATATTAACCACGAGACTTGTTTACGACATTATAGTTTCTTTTGGCTGAAATATCCACAGTAAACCTGAAAGTGAGATAGGAAATGCTAACGTCCAGGTAAACCAAAGCAGCAACCCGAAAAGTCCGCCTACATTCCTCTATAAGCCGGTGTGCTTTGACTACTTTCAATACCAGAATGCTGGTAAAATACTGATGGACTCATTTCCGCGAATCGGTTCTTTCGAACAGTTCGAAATAAAGAACCAGTTCAAATGAATTCGTTTATTTATTTATTTTATATTTTATTTTTTGGTCATGACATAAATACTTCACCACATCCCGGTGAGGCTTTAAAACGTTTCAGTTAAGCGATATGTATATGCAAACAGATTGCTATTAGGTTTTCAGTTTTGAATAGGTTTAATTGTGTTTTTTATTATTTTTTGCAGCAATGATTCAGTTCATGAAAATAATTTAGAACCTTAAGTTGGACAAAATTTTTGGACGTTTTAATAAAAAGTTTTAAGCTCATTGTGTTATGAAAACCAAGCCTCATTCGAATGGGTGTTGATAAAATCATATATATGTTTTGTGCCATTACTGCTATTCGGCTATTAAAAGTAACTTTTCGCTCCATCATGTTGACTCAAGAACCGATCGGAGCGATTCAGATAGAATCGTGAACTCATCGTTTGTAACGACGTTCAGTCGATTCATTGAAAAGATCCAACTCCCATGAACATTTCGAATAGAACAGCGCACTCCTAGAGACTGGATATCGATACAGTTTGTCACGTGACCTCAGATTATGTTTTTATCTTATTAAAATCCTAATTAATCTAACTTTCTGACGTCATACATTAAACAAATCACTAAACCTAAAAGTGACAGTCTACAGATACAATGACAACTTAAGAGAATTTGACTGCAAACCCTAAGTCTTATGACACTGAACAATCAGATCAATTGAACAAATGTACCATATCCAGTTTTATTCAGATCTCAAGCGAAAGAAATTTACAGCTTGTAAATACATAAAATTTTGGATCAAACTGCAGTCAAGAAGACCTAATGGAATGCGGCGGTTTCATGTGTTCAGCTCTAGTGGCATTTCATTCAATATAGACATGCACAGGCGAACTGCACTTACCCATACCTGGTGAATCCATCTATGAACTATAACGTGAGTGCTAAAGACCATACTTTTACTCTATGGCCATAATCTTTATTACACATTACCGCAGAAACTAGCAGTTTCTGATTCAAGTGTCAGTTCTCTGAATGTGACGCCATAGTCTTTCTTCCTTTACGATCTTTTGTCATCTCACCCATTCAACACCGCCACCTCGAGGACATCACGAGACTTACCTTCTCTAAATCTAATTTATTCTGCAGAAGCATGCACTTCACTACTATAAACCATGTCTTTCTAACCTATGCAGAGCACACATTTTGGTAACAGATGACTGTGATATTAAACTTGCATATATTTGTATGTTTTATAGCAAGTATAGTACATTACTTGCACAGTATGAGTCTACAATTTTCGATATTCATGTACAGTACAACGAGAATCAGGTTAAAATGGAAATGAAATACAGGTACTGATGTAGATTTACTTTTCATTAGCAGTAAATATAGGTCTCCACTATCAAATAATGTAAAAACTAAATATCCCATATTAGCGAACACTCCATGCTGAATTCACATATTTACACAATAATTTAAACCAAGTACATGATATTTCCTGCATTTACAAGTCAGATGGCAGATGATCTCTTTTCTTTGTAGGTCGCCATCATTTTCTTAACTTCTGCTATGGCTTTTCCTGGATTGAGTCCCTAAACAGAAGAGAGGACAGAATGAAATGAAATACAGAAAAAAATGGGAGACACTAAATAAAAGCTACTGCAAACAAACATTTATTTAAAGGGATAGTCCGCCCAAAAATGAAAACGAAACAGCTCCCGTTGACTTCCATTGTAGTTTTTGTCCATACAATGGGAGTCAATGGGAACTGAAACTGTTTGGTTACCAACATCCTTTAAAATATCTTCTTTAATGTTCTACAGAAGAAAGCAAATCACACAATTTTGAAATAATGAGGGTGAGTAAATGACAGAAGTTTTTAGGGGGTGAACTGTCCCTTTAATTTCCAAAAACAGAGAGTCTGGCTCATCAAAGTAAAGTGTGGCTATGCAGTTTGATGGGAAGATGACATACCTTGGGACATGTCTTTGTACAATTCATTATTGTGTGACAGCGGTAGAGGGAGAAAGGGTCCTGTAATTTGGACAGACGCTCTTCTGTAAAGTCATCACGAGAGTCAATCATCCACCTATATGCCTGAGAATTGGATACAAAACAGCAAAAATGTGAGGCCAAAGGTGTAAACTCAGTGTTGATCCAGACTAACTGGTAGATTTATTTTTGTAAAATTAATTAATGATAAATGGCTGTTTATTTTCCATATATGCAGTGTTATAAGGAGAAAAATAAATACCTGCATGAGCACAGCTGGACCAAGGTACTTGTCTCCATTCCACCAGTAACTAGGACAACTAGTGCTGCAGCATGCACACAGAATGCATTCATACAGGCCATCCTACGAGCACGGTAAAGAGTGCATTTAAAAATCATTAGCAAAGATCATAATCACACTGTAAGAATCAGCAGAATATTCAGCAGAGGGTCTCGAACCAGCTTTTGACGGTCCTCGATTGACTGGAGGTACTGCTCTTTTCCCTGCTTTGATTCATCCTTCTTTTTTAAATAGGGCTCGATGGATTTGTACTGTGCATAAAAGTTGCTCATATCCTAAAACAACAGGAAATATGAGTATAGGATACATTTGAAATTTTAGATTTATTCTATTTGACAAATAAATATATATCAAATGTTATTGCTGGGATTTTCAGTTAACTGTGGTTTACTCACAGGGACAAGATCTTTCACAACATACATGTGAGGCAGAGGGTAAATCTTCGTCACTTTGCTGGTATTTGTATCAATTTTGTTTAAGCAGGCTAAGGTGTTGCCCCCGTTGATGTTCATAGCACATGAGCCACAGATACCTGTAAAAGTATATACAGAGAAATTAAATAACATTGTCATAATGATGTAACATATTAAGTGAATAGTTCATCCAAAAATTTAAATTTGCTAAAAATGTACTGAGCCTCAGGCCATCCATGATGAGATGAGGCCTGAGGGTGTGTAAATTTTTGGCCAATTTTCATTTTTGGGTGGACAATTACTTTAACAGGACATAGACTTGATATTATTTTGTGCTCAAGAGTAAAAAATTTTTTTAAATTTTTTTACCCTCTCTACATGAGCGTCTGAAGGTGAGTGTTGGGTCCATTTCATTTTTAATTTTGATAAGAGCATCAAGAACCATTGGACCACATCTAGGATGAGAAAATGTCATTAATTTTGTGATATTTAATTCTTACAAATAATAGCATATGGATATGGAAGACATGAGGACAAATAAATTATGACAAATTTTATTTACTATTCCTTTAGTTAAAGCAAGAAAACTGTTATGACTGCAAATATTGGTGCTTACGTGTTCAAATCAATCTCATAGGTTTGCATGCGGGGCTTGTCACCAGGTGTGTCAGGGTCCCATCTGTAAATCTGAAATTTCTTTATTTTTGACTCAGGGGCAGGGGCAACTGCTGTCTGGGTATTCCGCACCAGCTGGGGTAGCAAGAGGAAAGCAAAAGATGACATAAAACAGGTGATGCTAAATGCTGAGTTTACAGACATTACATAAAAAAAACAAATTGCATTTCTCCAACCTTAATATATATTTGGTCAAATTAAAACAGGTCTATATTATTTTCATGGCTTTGTCTAGTGGGTAAATACATTATGCCAATGTCTTTTTATCCAAGGTGTCTCTGGTCTGAAGAAAAAAAAATGAAGCCACTGGTATTAACGATTCACTTTTCACAGCGCCACCTCTAGGTGTAACAGAGAAGGGTGCGGGAGTTATATCACCTTGTTACTCAACTCACATTGGTATGCTATGATGTACAAATGAGTTCCAATATCACTCGTCCATACTAGAAGGTAAGTTTAATTAGAAAAAAAGTTACATTTATGTAATCTTATGAAGCCGACGGTTTTATACGTTGTGCAACAGCGGTTAAGTAACATGATTAAACAGGTTAACGATGGATTTGTCATCTAACCAGCTCAGCCTAATAAACAAGTCACACTTGCCAAGTTCCCTATAACGAGAACTTCCTTATAAATCACGAAGGTGTCACACATCTTCACATAATCACCTTAGACACGCATTAAGATGCTGAAAGGTCAGAATTCGTATAAACAACTTACCACCAACGTCCCACAATTGCGAAAAGCAACAACGCTGCGAGTAAAAGAAATGCACGCGAACATCTTCCACTTCTGTGTTGTTATGTAGGAGTTTCTTTTTTACGTGAGCGGCTTCAACAGTTTCAAATATGTAAGCTGCAATCTGCTCCTCCTCCTAATGCCAGCGGGGCGTGAATTTGTCTTTCGTCAATAAAGAGCGACGAGAAGACTCCTATGTAACTGTACATGAAGCTGAAGCGTCTTTCAGGGATCCACGGTTATGGAAAGCCTGGAAACAATATGGAAGCATTGTGGTTTCCATGCCTGGAAAGTCATGGAAATGACTAAAATTGTAAAAAAAAAAAAAAAAAAAAAAAAAGTCATGGGAAGTTTTTTTTAAATAAATAAATAAATAATCATCCCCTTTTTGTTTAAGAAATAATAATAATAATAAAAATGAATACATTTAATTTTTTTTATGTTATACATTTTATGTGAGATCCCACATGAATTTAACTATTAAAAAATAAACTGTTCTGGAGACAGCGGCTGATAATGAAAATCCATATGAAAAACCATTATAGATAAGGCCACGATCTGTATATCTTATGATATGAGGATCAACGCCTCCAAAGGTCAGATTTCATACAGTAGAAACCTGACTTCTCGGCCCTAAAAGTTAATAGGCATTATGAAACTAAACGGAGAACTATAGCACAAATTTTCCATAACCATATGCATAATGCTGCATATTTTAGAGACTTTATCATAATAGTTGTATGAAATATTTGACATCATTATTGAGAAATTGGTTACATTTAAAGAAATGTGCTATGCAGGTCAAAACCTCAAATCATTTTTGGGTGAACTATTCCTTTAAGAATACTCATTTGTGACCCTGAACCACAAAACCAGTCATAAGGGTCAATTTTTTGAAACTGAGATTTATACATAATCTGAAAGCTGAATAAATAAGCTTTCCATTGATGTGTGGTTTGTTTAGGATAGGACAATATTTGGCTGAGATACAACTATCTGGAATCTGAGGGTGCCAAAAAATCAAAATATTGAGAAAATCACCTTTAAAGTTGGCCAAATGAAGTTCTTAGTAATGCATTTTACTAATCAAAAATTATGTTTTGATATATTTACGGTAGGAAATTGACAAAATATCTTCATGGAACATGATCTTTACTTAATATCCTAATGATTTTTGGCATAAAATAAAAATCGATAATTTTGATCCATCCAGTGTATTTTTGGCTATTGCTATAAATATACCCATGCAACATAAGACTGGTTTTATGGTCCAGGGTCACATATAAGCTAAACCCATGCTCATATACAAATATTAATACCTGATTAAAACCCACCCATTAAACCCTGTGATGTGGTTCACTTTAATCTTAATATTTTGTTACCTGTCTGAAAACATTAGTGCAAACAATTATTCAGGTTTTTGCTATACAAAATTTTGCTGATCCACAGCAAAATACTAAATGCCACACACAAAGGTATTTATTCTGCAAAACTCATCACTTTAGAAGGGAAAACAGGGTAGAAAGCATTTTAAAACACCTTTGACAGCATTTTAAGATAAACCCTTAGGAACAGAGCACAATGACATATCAGTCTGTTGTCTTAGAAGCTCAGCTGCTTCGCCGTGGCTATAACAGCGGAAAACTGGCCTACATATATGTATTCTTATGGAGTTCCCGAGATGCGAATCGATCTTGAGTGAGGTTTTCCTCTCTAGATTGAGAGACATAAAGAATTACAGTTGAAGAAGCATTAAAAAAATCCCTTCAAGGTAAAACAGGAGTGGTGTTCATCGGTCTTATCTCATTTCCACCCAGAGATCTGCAGTGACTCCTGGATCAAAAGCAATCTTATTCAGGCCTGAAGTGGAGTAGTCCACGTTTATCTGTCAAGTGAGTCCCACTTCTGCCAGAAGAGCTTCTAACAAATCCCTTTGACCTTATGAGTCAGTGTAGGGTATATTGAGGCAAACTGGAAAGGATTTTATTTAAATCTGTCATTTAAATATGTCATTGTCCTCAATCAAGTTAAACAATTCAGATATTACATTTGCCACCCAAAACAGAGCACATTTACAGCCTTACGTGGTTTAGTGTCAGTCACTGTAAATCAATGTCAAATATATGTCATGTGTTTGAAAAAATTCTCTTATGCTCGCCAAGGCTTCGTTAATTTGAAAAATACTCCAAAAACAGTAATGTTATTACAAGAACTGTTTTCAATTTTAATGTATTTTAAAATTCAATTTATTCTCATGATGGCAAAGCTGAATTTTCAGCAGTCATTAATCCAGTCTTCAGTGTCACATGATCATTCAGAAATTATTCTAATATCCTAATTTGTTGCTCGATTATTATTGGTAGTCAGATACTAATGGTTTTTATTATTATCTTATATTATTGCTTGAACACTAAATTAGTATTTTAGAATGATGACTGAAGGATCATGTAACACTGAAGACTGGAGTAATGACTGCTGAAAATTCAGCTTTGCCATCAAAGAAATAAATTGCAGTTTAAAATATATTCAAATAGAAAACAGTTAAATGATAATAATATTTCACAATATTACTGTTTTACTGCACTTTTAATCATATAAATTTAGTCTTGGTGAGCATAATGGTGATATATCTTTCAAAAACAATAAAAAATCTTGTCACATCAGTCATATTATATCAATATTGTATCATATCAATTGTTCTTAACTTAAAGTATCAAAGTGTCTATTTTACATTTACATTTAATCATTTAGCAGACGCTTTTATCCAAAGCAGCTTACAAATGAGGAGAACAATAGAAGCAATCAGACCAACGAGAGAGCAACAGTAAACAAGTGCCACAAGTCTCAGTATAGTCTAGCACAGTACACTTAACTAGTTTTTTTTTTTTTTTTTAATGTAAATGAATAGAATAGAATAGGTAAGTGCTAGTATGAGTTGGTCAGGTGCTGGCGAAAAAGATATGTCTTTAGATGTTCACTTTCTCATACTCATTTTTCCACCTAATACAGCATTAGAACTGTTTTAAACTTAGTAGTTACCACAGGTTTTGGTTGCTATACAATATTTTGTTTGAATTCGATATTTTATGAGTCATTAATCGTAAATTTTCCCCTCAGAAGCATTTCCCCTCAGCATGAATGTTATGCGATTGTCCCATGCACACCACCTTCAGTCGTTGAGAAATGACACATCCCAAAACTAGGGGTCACTGTTGTGCTTCAATGGCACTTTTAATAAAACAGACATTTTATCTTCACAACAGCAATGTCTGGACATAAAGAGGAAGAGAAAATTGGGTCAGGGCTCTGTGTGCTGGCAGGCTGGTTGTTCTTGTTTGAGTTTGGAGTAGTTTAAAAGCAGACCAGGAAGGGCTATTGGACACAGTGTAGGGAAGACAAGGCAAGTGCTAGCAGTTCTCTCACACACGATGGATGACGTTCAAAACAGCAAAAAGAGCCCTGACCGCTCATTTCAACCTTCCTGCACTCTCCTTTATTTACAGATAAAATGAATACATTCATTTATTTCACACAGTAACAAAGCTAATCGATCAATTTTTAGAGTGATCTCTTTTTCATCCATCCAAAAAGTTCACATATCACATATCAGCATTCAAAATTCTTTCCTCTTTATGTTTTTCTCTCTTTTTATGCAGTTCATGACTCGTCTCTAAGAACCTCCTACTCCCCTGTTTGCTTAAATCCCATAAAACAATATGTATAACTATTTACAAAAGCATTAATCTCTAACTATACCATCACAAAACCAGAACCTCCGCCCTCCCACCCCACCCGCTTATCACTCCCCTCCCAAAAAGTCGTATTCTGATGAAAAAGCTAAAAAAGGTGGGGGGAAAAGCAAGGAAAAAACATGAATTGACTCCCAATGTCTCACAAAACCATTTCTTGCATCCTCCCCCATTCTAAAAGTGCATGCCTAGATTCAGCAATTGAAAATAAAATGCCTGTACAGAAAAAAACCTTTCTAAACCATTCGCCAAACGTGGCGAACGTGGACACAGATCAGCATATTGGCAACGATAATCTTCTTTCTTCTTTTGGCAAATACTCAAGTGGTTTTTGAAGGTCTAAAAGATGTAGTGGAACAATTAAAGTGGGTCTCTGAGGCAGCAGCTGGTAATGGAGCAGTTTTGGGGAAACTGCCGTTAAAGTCAGAGGTGGCGGGGGCTGGGATGACCGTTGTGATAGAGCTTCTGCTTGATGTGCACCATGTTTCCGCTGGAATCCTCCAGCTGCCGGAGCTGTGCGCGTCTACGGAGGTCCCGGAGGTTGCAGAACTGTGGCAACCACGACCAGGAAGGGGTATCTGTGAGCGGCACAGAGAAAAATGCATTAGCGCCGGTCAAACGGCAGAGTTCCATACATTCCTAATGACTAAGCTAATGAGATGAGTTGAGAAAAGGAAAAAAATGTACAGCTTACAATGAACCAGCACGTCTACACAATGTGTTAATGGAAACAGCGTGTGGGTCCAGACGTGGAGACTGGGGTAGAGTTATAGCGAAACCACAGAGAGTTCCTCAGACAGCCCCGCCCCTCACAACTAGCCCTGTTGGAAGTGTGTCAGTGTGTGTGCGAGGGAGGCGATGGGGGAACGGGGGGGTTATTTATAGCATTCCATGGGTATGCCATCCACTAGGACTGTCATGAAGGGTATACAGAAGAAGATGGTGAATAAGGGTTTTTTAAGCCTTATAGCTGGATCAAAAGAAAGGGAGGATGAGTTCAATGAAGAGCTGAATATTAAAGGGATTCAGTAATAGAGTGAGTTTCTTTGTTTAAACAAAAGAAAGGTTGGGGATATTGGTTGTAAGCAGTCATATTAGCACTTTTATAAAAATATCAATAAATATAAAATATTTGATTAAAATATGAATATATATGTGACCCTAGACCACAAAACCAGTCATAGGGGTCAATTTTTTGAAATTGAGATTTATACATCATCTAAAAGCTGAATAAATAAGCTTTCCATTGATGTATGGTTTGTTAGGATAGGACAATATTTGGCCGAGATATAACTATTTGAAAATCTGGAATCTGAGGGTGCAAATAAATCAAAATATTGAGAAAATCTCCTTTAAAGTTGTCCAAATGAAGCTCTTATCAATGCATATTACTAATCAAAAATTAAGTTGTGTTATATTTACAGAAGGAAATTTACAAAATATCTTCATGGAACATGATCTTTACTTAATATCCTAATGATTTTTGGCATAAAAGAAAAATCTATAATTTTGACCCATACAATGTATTTTTGGCTATTGCTAAAAATATACCCCAGCGACTTAAGACTGGTTTTGTGCTCCAGGGTCACATATATATATTTTCTCTAATTTAATGTTTTTTTTCCCCCTCAATTATTTATTATTTTATTTACAGTAATATATTATTTAATTTTTATTACAACTGTTCTTTTTAATTTTAGATGCTTATTTTATTTATTTATTTATTTTTTATAAATGATTGTAACCATTTAATTCACTTCTTCTACAGCTGTTTTGGGTTGGTTTAAGAAGAGACTCTGCTCTCTTGACTGCTCAAGACAAATTTCTCCTTATGGAGACAATAAATAAATAAATAAATAAATGTTCAAAATATGAAATATATTAAAGTATAAACATATATTTTATTCTTACAATATAAATCAGTTAACACTGACCTGAACAGAAAATGATTATTAAAATGTGAAAAAAGATATAAAATATTATAGTATTAATATTATAAGATTATTAAAATGTCAAAATGTATGATATAAAACATAAAAGCTAAAGGTATAAAATATTTTATTTAAATGATTACAGTATAAATCATTTATCAGATATATCACTCCTGAGCTAAACAGATGAATGAGAGCAAACTGTCAAAGCAATGAAATTTAACTCTTAAATAGGAAATGAGAGCTAAAATTCAAGGTATGTGCATCAGTGTTGTGTATATCTACTGTGTATGTGCGTATGTGTGTATGAGTATGACTGCACGCTTACACATCTCGCCAACTTGCCTTCTCTATCCAGCTGCTCTTTGTCTATTTTTAGCGCTCGCACAGTGCAAGGGTGCAAGTCTGTGTGTGTGTGTGTGTGTGTGTGTGTGTGTGTGTGTGTGTGTGCTGGTGGGGGTGGGGGCATGACAGCATCTCCCTCCCGCCTTCCTTTCCATCAACCTCACCTTCACTCCCTAGCCCGGTGAGACTAAATGAGGCTGACCTGCCATCAACGTCACTATTTCACAGCTGTGGTGTGCTTTACTAGAGGGGCATCCCCAGTATTTTTTCACTAGGTCATATCATATGGAAATACCATTTTGTGTTGGATATAGACAAATATATAAGGTTGTAATTTCCCTCAGTGCTACTCTGAATCTAGATGTGAACTGAACTGAATATATTTTTAATTCGGTGGCTGAATTAAAGAGACAGTTCACCTAAAAATAAAAATTTGAAAAAGTCTTCATTTACTCACTCTCATGTCATTCCAAACCCATAACATTTTGGATAATCTTGGAAAAACACATATATTTTAAGATATTTTAATAAAACCTGAAAGGTTTCTGTCCCTCCATAAAGTCCAGGTAACCAAAACTTAGAAGATCCAAAAAAGCCATAAAGGAATTGTAAAATGAATCCATATGATTGAGAGCATGGCCGTAGCCAGGCGTTGAAAATTAGAGAGGTCCGGTTGGTGCTATAATAACCCCTATATAGCCTATACAACTCATATACACTATACACACTTTAAAAGAGACAGAAATGTAGATATTTGTGAAAGATCTTTTCTCTGTTTAGAGGGATGAGCATTTTTAAATCATACCCTGCATCAAATTTTGTTAATACTTACTATAGTTAGGGGTGGATAATTTTATCAGTTGTTTATTATTTACACAACAATACATATTGCTGTTCTAATTTTTATTAATAACCATTGCTTTATAGCTGATAACTTTGTCTAGTGCCCTTATGAATGTTTATAACATGATTTGTGAAAAATTTACGGTAACACTTTATTTTAGGGTCTCTTAAGTAGTTGCTTATTAGCATGCATATTATTAGTAGTAATTAACCATATATTAATGCCTTATTCTACATGACCTTATTCTACATCCCTAATCCTACCCAATACCTAAACTTAACAACTACCTTACTAACTATTAATAAGCAGCAAATTAGGAATTTATTTAGAGAAAAATCGTAGTTAATAGTGAATAAGTGTTCCCTATTCTAAAGTGTTACCAAATTTACTACTACTACTATACTGAATAACTATACTGGCTAGTGTTTGCGTATTTCATTTAATTCTGTAACCTACTTGTTCTACAGATCTGTGTACTAGTGTTAAATGCTGCCGCTTCTGACAGCGTTGATAACGTTTCTGACAGATAATATCATGATATTTTTTTGCGTTTGCCAAATGTGCTACCCTGTCAGCAATCCATGGGCTTTTTTGATTACTGTCAGTTTAAGTGCCGGCGATGCAGTGTTGCCAGATTGCTATTAAAACACACAAAAAAACAGAAAAATAAATAAAAATAAACCGAAATTATTTCAAATCTTTAGTAAATAGGATACGATAAGGACATCGCTGACCCTATACTGGAACTTCCCACTTTATTAACTTTCTAAAGTTTCAAATTAAGTGGAAAAGACAAGTCCAAAAACGCTTATAATAGCTGGATCTGGCTACACGGAGGCTGCACCCGCACCCTCACTCACAGCTCTCTCAAGTTCACTCCGCCAGCATCTTGCAGCGATCATTTTTCATTATACATGTCATGCAGACATCCATATGATGAGTTTAACAGCAAATTAGTCATTCAAAGAACAAATTTTATTTTTGAACATGAAAAATTTACCGAGGTGACCTCATAGCTGGCTATGGGCCTGATTGAGAGGTTTAATCCAAGTATTGTAAACAGATACGACTGCTTTATATTATGAACATTTAATTTAGGCAACACACATTAAACACACATAAATAGAGCTTTGTTGTTTACCATATGTGATGTACTCTATACATGTTTTGATCATTGTTTAGATGTAAGTAAAAAGCTAAATTAAATCTGTTCATTATATAAAGTTATCGTTTTACAGGACTTGGATTAAACCGCTCGATTAATATGGATTCATTTTACAACGCCTTTGTGACCTTTTTGGATTTTCTACATTTTTTTTCTAAAAGACAGAAACCTCTCGGGTTTCGTTAAAATATCTTAATATGTGTTTGGAATGACATGAGGGTGAGTTGAGTAGATGACAGGATTTTCATTTTTTTAGCTTATTAACTATGCCTTCAGTAAATGATATTACACAATGCTCTGGAATACTTGATTCTGACTGGTCAGTCGCTGCATTCTGCACTTTGATATTTCCCAGTTTTTGTCATCGTCCAACTCTATATATCAGTCCACTCTTCCAGAACTAAAACTGGCTTTCATTTCTCTCATATCACACCACATACTCACTCTTTCTAATTTCATACAAACCCCTTTGCATTTCATTTATTGATTGTAGCGAAAAAAACCTAATATTTTTTAAATTTTTATAATTTTGTAATGTTTTTCCTCTTATTGCTTTTGTCCATTGTAATGGAAGCTTTAAGAAAATACAGGTAAGGATCAGATGGAATGGATCAAATAGCCAACACACTTCACGTCCACATATTTATTTGGTGTGTATAATGGGGTAATGCACATTTAGCCACTCACTGTCACTAAATAACCGCTGACCGACTAACCATCCCCTGACACAAAGCGTTTAATTACTAAATAGTTAGTGGCCACATGATAACCTACTTTTTCAATATATTCTGTTCCTCAAGCCATTCTTTTATCTGTCACTCTCCTTGACCCATAATATCCATCAAAAGTTCATCCGATGAACACAATAATCATATTCAAACTAAACGCGTTCCCTTTTAAGGCACTATTTACACATTCCGCCATAGCTTATGTACCTCTTTGCCCTCAAAGGACCATGGACAACTGTTATAAACAACTGCTGTGTTGCCTGCGATTCAGTTACACTGAGTGAAAGCCTGCTGTTAATTTCTGCAGCCGCAGTCTTCATCTTAATACATTCATTACTGGGGGTGATAATAACAGGGCAGAAGGGGAATGCTGACAGCTGATGAAAATGAAAAATGTAGGTGTGTAAATGTTTGGGGACAGAAAATTGAATTTTGGGAGTGTTTGGAAAAAAAAATGTTTATTAACATAAAACCAATACAGTGGGACACATTTTAAAGATGGTTTTATAAATTTATGAGGATTTAATCCTATACAAATCCGGGTATATATATATATCACTCTAACACACAAACTGCTAATCATTTTGTGAAATTAGCTGATCTGTCACTGTATGTTATAAACACCACTGATATAATAATAAATGTACAGTTTTAATTCTCATTTAATTTCAGTATTTTACTCTTTGAGACACAGCTAACATCACTGTAAAAATGATTTTTTTGAAGTTGCAAATAAAACAAAGATTACTAGTATGTTTTACAAGAATATATTTTTCAGCCTTTTACTTTAAAATTTAATGTTTAATTCAATGTGTTTCTTTGTGATTAATTGAGAAATTTACTGGAAATTTTGACACCATTTTTTTTTCAGTGTACTTTAAATCAACTACACAAGCTGTGTTCATACTGTCACTAATATTTAAGGCACTTATTCTTCACAGTAAAGTATCTGACGTAAATTCTTCAGTTTTTTAAAATACAGTAACCAGTTAGTACCTGAATACATCTATTTAAATCCTGCACACAAAACATGGCATTTATTGAGCAAGGAAACAACACTCAAAGACGTTCAACCTCAAAATGATCATGCTAAACAAAATATATGGCAAACAAACATACAAATAGCATTACTTCTGTTCAATACATTAAATAAATTGTCACGAGAAGGAAGAAAACTTGATTTCGATGCATTAAAAAAATGGATGAACACTCATTTACTCTATATAAGCTATAATTTAATTTTCTGTAACCAAATCTTGGTCTGCATACTGTTCCTACAAGCATATCCTTTGTCTTTTACATCTATCAACATAGATGCTTTCCATATACTCTTGGTTACAATGTTCTTCCCACTCACCATAATAGCGACTGGCTCTCCAGGCCCTCACAGCACAGTGCAAAGCTCCATCCAGCCACAACAACAGCCAGCTGATACAGAAGCCCAGCAACAGCCCCAGCATGAGGTCCATCTCCTGTTTGGTCACACTGTCACTCACAAAGTAATTCTCAGACGAGTCCACGAGCGAATGGTCTCCATCATATGGAATTACGTAGTGAACATGATGCCTAGGGCAGAGAGGGGAGAACTGTGTTTAGAGCTTTACATTCAGCAATAAAAAGTGACAGACAGGAACATTAAATATAAAATGATAAAGAAAACAATAAAGAGATAGACAATGAGGACATACGATATTATGTCAATTACACAAACGCTTGCTTTAATAATGCTCTCAGCAGGGTGGGAAAGCCAGCATTTCTATACTGATACTATTTGGATTCAACTGAGCTCAGTCAAGCTAGGTTTGTTGTGTTGGAAGATATAAATGCATTAAACATATGGTTTGGCACACAGCTGTTAGAAATAATGCCATATTCAATTTTATGTTGCACTGTGTTGTTTATGGAGGTCTATGAGAAAATGTTCTTGTTTCAATAGACCTATGCAAAACTTAAAATACTTTATGCATTGCAACTCTTCATCTGGTTTTGTTATGAGAAAATGACTGTATATGTTACCTAATTTCTTTATGTGTAGTACTAATGCAAGAAAATTGATGTATGGTAAGTTTGTATATACCTTACATGCAACATAATGCCTCAGGTCAAATAAATGTATTTAGTTTTGTTTTGAACTATTTTGAACTTCTCATTGTTTTTTTTTTTTTGTTTTTTTGTTTGTTTTTTTATACTATAACAGTGGCAAATTTGGGGGAAAAATTAGCAAGAAAGTCATAAAGATATTAAATTACATGTAATAAAACGAATGAAGAAAGCTCAAGTTTTGCACATTAGATATTGATAGGCAGAAGATATGTAGATGTTAAAGAACTATATGAACAGATTAACACTGATGAAGAATGATAAATGATATCTATTAATGACAATGATCAATACAAATTATGACAATATACTTCCTCTGTTTATCTATAAATTGACTTTATATTTCATGTATGAACAAATAATTCACTGCGTTTTATGTCTTGCTTCTGCAAATATCAGGACACTGAGCAAGTTTTCACTGACCATGACCCATTTATAATGCTCTTGGTCCTGATATGTGACACAGAACATACTCTATGTTTGGAAAGAGATGTGGCATACATGAAATCGTTAAGTTATTAACAGATCTTCACCAACAATAAAGTGTTAAAACATGCTTTTCTAATTTAGAATAATTATGATCTGACCTAATTTACTACCCTCAGATGTTCTAACATCAACAGCTTGCAATCAACAGATGTATAGCTTGAACAGAAACTGTTGTGCAAACGATAACACTTCAAGTTTCATATTCAGCATAAAAGACAATTAAAATGAAGGTCCTGTACGTCTATATAAAATACAAAATAGGCTATCTGTGTGTAAAAAAAATAAGTACTTTTTGTACTACACTAAACAACATCATATTACTACCATATGCATTAGTCCTTCTGTATTAAAATCACATTTTATTTAGTAATATCAACGTGATTTTGTGGCCAACACATGCATCCAAAAGAACAACATATCTCTGCCTAATATGCTTGGAGAAAAATCACACCTTGATACGCAGAAAGAAAAAAAAACACAAGCAGAGAAATCAAGGAGAATTCTCTTAACACCGACGCAAAGCAACAGTAGCTGCTCAGTATTGATAAACCATACGAATTACGCCCAAATTCTGACATAAACCACGCGAATACACATATGAGGCCTTTAATGTGACAATCTCCGATTGGATAAAAGAGATGAAATGGAAAAGACAGTGTTTCGGGGCTGGAGAATAGCTCAGGCCTACGAGCTGTTAGTAATAGATGGGGAAACCTGTCAAATTCTGGCTTTCGTGCTAGAATTCAATTCATTATTAACGCTTGGGTTTTTTACCTTCCACAGTTGCAATGACAGACGCGGTCTTCCCCTCGTAAATGCGGTAAGATGTAGTTGTGAAAGCGGTCCAGGAGTGCGTTCATGTCCATTAAACACGCTATCGCCTGCAAAGAACCATTCGAGTCAACCGGGACATGACAAGCAGTATTGGAACACAGCAACCGCTACATGACCTGGTACTGTGACCACTGCAGGGGAAAATACACATTACATTTCCACATCAGCCAGTAATAGACACAAGTACGGTTGTGCTGTCTTAATGAGATTTCTAAATGGACTTTCAGCGGTCCGCGCTCTCGTTAACCCCCGTTTCACTTTGAAAATGACAGAAATGCACAATTATGAAGTGCTTAGGCAGGCGAAAGGTCTTACCATGACAACTGAAGCACCGAGGATCATAAAAATCATGGTGGTTGTGATCATATGCATCAAAACTTCCGAACTCGCCTTTCCTCTTCCCCAGTCTGTTCAACAAATCCAGTTAAACTAAATACATGCCGTCCCGGGAGAAGACGCTCATGGATGCGCCCTCACCGCTACACCTGCCTCAGTCCTGAGCCCGCCAGATTGGGAAGCGTTCTTAAGGCGCATAGGGTTAGGATGAGCAGATCTCGCTATCCCAACGTATGAGCCTACACGCGCATTCACACGGTCTTCACCCACATCCAGCGATACGTTCCCCCAGTGCTGCAGTTGAATCCGCCTCAGCCGTGCGTGCGGTTGGGAGGGAGCTAGTCTGATTACTGATGCTGCTGCCTCTCTCCTCCTTCGCGTTCCGACGCCGCTGGAAACGTCTTGCGAAAACGAGCGATGCCAGGATCAGCTAGTTCTCTGATATATCTGTCTAGGAGTTGATATCTAGTAGACCTTAGATACGTTGTCGAGGCTTTATTTGTAGAAATGTGTAGTCGGCTTTACATATCTGCTGTGATCGCCACACTGTATGTGGCAAGCCGTTTTAACATTCATTCCTAAAAATGGATCTAGTGCTTACATATATAAAATGTATTATTTATACACACACACAGGGCCAGTAAGAATTTTTAATAATTTTGAAAGAAGTTTCCTATGCTCTCTAATTTATTTGATCAAAACACAGTAAAAACAGTACTAATATTGTGAAATGTTATTACACTTTAAAATAACTGCTTCTATTTTAAACTATTTTTAATGTAATTAATTTTTGTGATGCAAAGCTAAATTTTCAGCAGCCATTACTCCATTCTTCAGTGTCACATGATCCTTCAGAAATCATTCTAATATGCTGATTTGCTGCTCAAAAACATTTCTTGTTATTATCAATGCTAAAAACAGTTGTGCTGCTTTATATTTATGGAAATTATAATCCATGCATATATAGACCATAGGCGTAGCTTGACGTTGGAGCTTGGGAGGGCCAAAGCAAGCCAGTCGATTTGGTCAGTCAAACTTTTAAATACATTTTAGCATTTCTGCAGTAAACGTACAATTTCATACTCTGTGTACCATTTTTACTATAATTACATAGAGCAGCAGCAAGCCAGCGAGGTTGCCATGGCAACCAGATCCATTGCACGCCATTTACTTATAAAAGCGGTGCTGTCTATTTTTGCTGCGCTAGCATAAACACGTGAAATATAATGCACTATAAACATGTTTGTCAACAGAATTGCAAAGTAGACTTTAAGCAAATCAACGAGTGAATTACCCACTGCTTTAAAACAGATGTCTGTTGGACAGGGGATTCAAGCTAAACACAATTTGCAAACATATTTTGTAACGTTAAATCTTACTGAAAATTAAGCAGATTAAGCAGTTTATATTCTGAAATCTATTTCTATGTTTTGTTCTGTGTGCATTAAATTACATTTGGATGTAAATGTTCCTTTTCCTGACATAAATGTAAAACACTGAGCTGCTACAACGGAGCATCTTGCAGATCACCTTTATGAGATTGTCCGGTGTTCTGGGGTGGTCAAGCATTGGCATCTTCATCTCACTTTAATCTGGTTAGGTCCAAATTCCTCTGCAGTTGTTGTTTGCTGTAAAAAAACAAACTAAATATCCATTTACGCCGTGCAACAGGCAAGCAGTATAGGCTATTTTCCACTAAAATGCAGATTTGTCATGCAACAACTTCTTACGCAAATGAGATGGGGAAAGCCATTAGTTTGATTATTAAGTTATTTACAAAATAACAATTTAATATATATTAAAATAACTACATTATGTACATATTTACTTTTGAGTTGAAAACATTATTAATTAACAAAAATTTTGTAAAATCTTTCAGTTGTTAAGCTCTGCCTATAGACTAACTATTTATAACATTATATTTATGGCTATTTTAAGTTCAACTGAAAATCATCTTACAGAAATAAAAATGTGAATAAAAATTGGAATAAATATATAATGTCTCACTAGTGTCTGGTCGGCTATTCAGCTGTTTAGTTGCATGCAGCTAAATAATAACAATAATAATAATAATAATAAAATTATTTAAACTGAAGCAATTACCAGCAACAACTGGAGTTTAGATAAGAAAAGTGAATAGCTGATTTCAGAATCACACGCTGTGTCTGAATATCCCTACTTCCATGTATGTGAAAACAGTATGTGAAGAGGGTAGAATGTTGGAATTCATAGTATCTGAAAAACAGTATGTGAATGAACCAGATGACCTACAGCATCTGCAGAAATCCCATAAAGCCACAGGAGGGTATTTGTGAATGGCAATGAAGCAACACATCTGACACTAGTAGGTCACATGACCAGTGTTGGGCACGTTACTTTAAAAAAGTAATTAGTTATAGTTACTAGTTACTTCTCACAAATAGTAACTGAGTTAGTAACTGAGTTACATCATTATAAAAGTAACTAATTACCAGGGAAAGTAACTATTGCATTACTTAAAAAAAAGATACTCAAATATGTCAAATAATTTGAATGCCCCCAATATTAATATGTTGAATGAATGAAACTGACACTAAATAGATTAAATTATTATTATAAAACTAAAATTATTATTGTACACTAATCTACACTATTTTAATGTTTCTGTGGGACAATGTGAGAGCCACTATCATATTCAATATATTATTGTAAATAATATCAACCCTCTATGGACACCTTGGCAATATAATTGCCACTGGCTGGTAAATTTTTTAGTTTACTCACCAGACTAATATTAATTATCTGATATACTATTTTATATTATATACAGTATACGTACATATATATATATATATATATATATATATAAACCATATGTTTGTAAAATGGCACAGGTTTTTTTTAAATATCTGACACTTAGCATCAGTCAGTCAAGAAATATAATATGATATGATAATTTAGCATTATATGATGATAGAACTTTAGTAATTAGAATAACCATGTATGAATGCATATTTGTCATGTTGACTGAACTTAGGACTGGTGGTAGTGCTTAAGATATTGTTTGTCATTTAGTGTTTCTATAAAAAAGGGGGAATAAACTAAAAATAATACTGATAAGATAACAAAACTACTACGAATTCTACTACTAATAACAATATAAAACGCACTAAGGATTAATGAGCTGCTGGGTTCATGAATATTGATCACATTGTCTGCGTTCGCTCGAATTGATTTGCTGAAATCAAAACAGGGACGATAATAGGTGAGCGCCAGCCAATGAGACTGTCGTTTGCGCATTAGCTCCGCCCACTTCCAGAGAAACTGTCAGTTCTTAAAAGCTGAAGAATTCCAAAGGAACTCCATTATTTTGACAGGAAAATACGACAAAGAATATCGTTTACATTTAGCGTGTCAATTCTGCATGTTATGTAAGACTCTCTCGCACTGTATCTTTCTTTATGCGTGTGAGACAAAGCGACGGTGAGTCGTGTGCCTTCACACTACAGTTTACGGTAGCCTACGTCAAATACAGGTACACTGCGCATCCATTCAGTTGAACTGAAAAATAAAATTATAATAATATCATAATAAATTATAATAACGCCGCATTTTATTGTCAGTAACAGTAACGGCGTTACTGACAATAAAATAAAATAAATAACAACGCAGTTTATTTATAACGCCGTTATTCCCATCACTGCACATGACAGTAACAGCATGGCGGATGTAGTATGTAATGAGTGAAGTAATGAAGTAAGTTTCAAACCAAATATAGTGGATACTGCACAGCAATTTTGGGTGCAAATCAGAGACCAGAAAGATAGTAGTAAGTTTGTTATATTGTTAAAATGGCTTGCCACACATTGTAGGTTTTTGTTGATAAAGTAGGTTTCTTTAAGCCAGCATTCGATCAAATACTTCTTTCTTAATATCTGTTTGGGTTTATATGCAGAATTTGCCATCACAGTGTTATACCCTGCTATTTGATCCATGGCAGCCAGGAGTTTTTCTTACCCTCTCCTGGCGGTGCGCGAGCGAATGAGCGCAAGAGGGATGGGGCGGGGGTGGTGGACAGAAAGGGGGTTTCGGTGGGGAGTGGTTGAAGAGACTTGACTAATTCACTTTTCCCGTAAAAACACGGCTGATCTTTTTCAATTATGAAATGCACTATATTATATAGGGCAGCCATCCCCCAAGGAGCGTGTAGTTTTTCCCAACCCATCCTCACGCCCCCTCACGAGCTCTGCAGTTCATATTGCGCCATTTCGTTTAGCCCATACGATTGTTCAGCTTCTGTATCACACCTCATGTTCCCGATGATTGGCACGTTAACTAACACATGTGAAAGAACCTTGACCGAAAATACAAAGCACTGACTGACTTGGCAGGAATTCAAGCTTTAAGTCTTAACTCAATTTCCTACTTGATGCACTTCAGTTTCTTTCCAGAGCGCGCTGTAATGCAGAGTGATAACCAAAAGGCAACCAATCCATTCTGTTGTACTACAACATGCTGTGACAAGTGAAAATGCATTATTAGTGACTTTTTCAACAAGCTTTTCTTGCAGAACACGCCGCTCTTTTCGTTTTAACTATTATACACTAATTCATTAAAGCTAATATACTGACGACACATCTTTATCTGTGAAGGTCATGCCACGATGTCCCCCACATTCAGCAGCAACGCATTTCAGCACCCTGGAGAGCAGCACAGTAAAGATTTACTGCTGACCACCATCAAACTCTCTCTCTCTCTCTCTCTCTCTCTCTCTCTCTCTCTCTCGGATTCTCCATCTCACTCAACAATCTGACACAATGTAGACTGAAATGGAGAAAGAAATTAGTTTTTGTGAAAATCTGAAAATGCTCCAATTTATCATGCACAATAATGTTTAGATTACTTGGAATATTTTTGCAGCTGCTTTTCCTTTGCAAACCTCATATTAAATATAAAAATAAATATATTTTTTATTTTTATAAGTAAAAATAATAAATAAAATACTTTTAAATTTTCAAATATTTTTAAAATTAAATAAATAATAATAATAATAATATATTTTTTATTTTATTTTATTAGATAATTTTTATATTATTAAAAAGTATTATATGTTATATTATATTATATTCGTAAATATTAGAAACATTTTTCCCAGTTACATTTAAAAGATAAATAAGACAATACACACAAATAATACACTAGATACTACAGATTTTCTCAGTGGAAACTTCTGTTCTGTCATTTGCTCATTCTCCATGATTTAAAGAGCATGATATCATAAATGTTGTTAGAATTATTAATAATCTTACAAGAAAACAGGCAACTTTATTTTTGCAAAATGTTAACTAAATTACATTATATGAGCACATATCTTAATAGGAAGTATTTTTATTTTAATGTTTTGTTTTATTTTTGTTTCTGATAAATTTGATGAAATGTTATCAAAGTAGACATGTATCAAAATTAGCAATACATATTAAGGTATTGCAAAAACACATAAAAATAAAAAATGACTTTGGTTCTTTATACCAAAAAAAAAAAAAAATTATTATATAATTCCGAAAATATTAATGAGAAATTATTTATTTGTGTTTGAGTCTTTTATTCATGAGGTTTTATTTTGCACTAGTATGTTGCTTGTTCTACGGTTGCGTGCTTCACGCTGCGGCTTATCCTTCGACGTCATTTCCGCTGAAGTTCAGAGCGTTGTTGTTAATGAAAGTAGGTTGTACACATAAAAGAAACAATGGTTTTACGACTTGAATGAATTACCGAATGAAATGTCATACAGACGTTATTTTTTATCACAAGTTACAGAAACGCCCTATTACAGTGAGCGGTAAAGGAAACTGTCATTTTAAAAGGACCGAAATGCATCTTAGCGACAATAACAGCTAGCAAAGTTACCGGTGTTGTTACATGGCAACTGTCAAAGTTGACAGACGGCTGTTTTCTGCACGTTCAGTCCAAATTACATCTCACAACCTGCCAAAGAGGTATAGACGCATAATATTTTAATTATTCATTCAAATGAAAGAGTAATTGTAAATCTCTCACGTGCGTCGTTATTTACACTTTTTATTAATATTTTATTTGACTTTTTTCGCCTCTGTGCATTAAAATGTTTAATATTTATGTCTTTCAGAATGATCAAGAGTTTGCCCAAAGATGTTCAAGCACAATTGCGCTCTGGCGTTACTATTTTCTCATTGCAGCAATGTGTGGAGGAGCTCATATTGAACAGCATTGATGCTGGAGCAACATGTGTGGCTGTCAAAATAGACATAGAGGCCTGCAAGCTGCAGGTGATCGACAATGGCTTGGGAATGTGCCAGGAGGACATGGAAAGAGTGGGTCTGCGATACAACACAAGCAAATGCAGCTCACTGGAGGATCTGGAAAATCTCCGCTTTTATGGGTTCAGAGG
>JAFVLL020010989.1:0-22711 GCA_021397915.2 Tor tambroides
ACAGTCTCGCGATCCTCAGAGCAAGAGTGAGGTAAACCCAGAGATATTTGTGGGTCCAAAGGCCTGCTCTTCATCCTTTGAGCACCGCTAGCACTGATAGAGTTTTCCCTTTTATTTAAACATGCATAACCTTTTAATGGTCCTTAGGTTACTATGAGGGCTAGTGGATCACACACACTCATACACACTAGGGTGACCAGACAAATACAATGACAAAATTGGGATACATGCTTGTGAATACAGCATAAGCACATTTTGGCCTGATTTGATACTTGTTTTAACTCAAAAAGGTTTAAAAACAAATGTAAATATAATAAACACTGTAATATGAAAAGCTTGGATATATTTTTGATCTTTTGGTCACACTACAATAAGTCAAACCTAAATGTTAACTCTCATGTTGTAAATTAAAGCAAACCTTTTTAGCTTAAGATTTCTTCATTTATTGTTTTAAGATGACTTGTAAAAATGTCAGCCAATAAAATACTAGTATGTACTTCTAATTTTACGTAACTTTTTTGTCATTTGCACAATTATGAATGTACATGTTAGCACTTAACTTCTCGATATTGTGAGGACAACGCAGCAACTTCTACTATTGGGTCGAAGAAGTGTTGTAATTGTACTTGTTAAAACTTTTAAATATCTTTTTTGGTTTGAAAGCTGAAATAAAATAAAATAAAAAAAATTAAATGAAAAACTAAAGAATTTGAGAGAAAACGATTTTCATTTGTTATGAAAATCTACACATTAGAAACTGCTGGTTTCTAATGATAGAAAAAGCTGTCAAACTAAAGCTAATACTAATTATTAGGAAAAATTGTCATCCTAAATATAACTTTGCCTAGATGCACTATCGGGTCACCCAAACACATACCCACACACACACAAAGGTAAAATGCTTCCTGGCATTTTTATAATGCCCATCCATGTATTCAGGCAAAGAATGGCATGGCAGATAGTCTGGGCGGGCTTTTGGTACTGTGGTCCACTGGAGTTTTCACGCTCCAGTAGGCTCTATTCCAGACTCCTGTTGCTAAGCGACATGACCTGGAGAATCCAAAGAGGTGCCCGCTGCGGCCCACCGGTCACTGAAATCTTTCAGCTAAATGAGAGCTGATCAGGTCTTGCTAAAGTCAAGGTCTCTGTAATCAGGTGGACCTCCATGTCACTGTGCATCTGTGTGAACGGGCACACGTGTTGACACTGACTGAATATGTGATGACTGAATGCATGGAGGAGAGAAGGGATAGAAAGAGAGACAAGCGAAAAATCAAATTTGAATCATTTCCCAGAGCTGGGCTGCATTCAGTGTTCTGGCAGACGAGACGTGGCCGATCATGTGACTAGGACTACTAAAGGACCTACTTCTACCTTAGACCACTTCAGCTGCTCATGCAAACACAATGCATAGCCCTTTATTACAATATCAGATCACGATTGGGGGGAATTAAAATAATAGTTTAACCAGAAATTAAAATTTTGTCATTATTTAATTAAGCTCACTTGCTGTGGAACATGAAAGAATAATTTTGGAATCTTAATGCAGCTATTTTCCATAAAACGGTCTGTCAAGCTCCAGACATCATAAAAGTGGTCCATATGACTTATTTGAAATCTTCTGAATTGAAAAGATAGCCATATCGAGCAAAACTGAAATAATTTCATTATTCCCCTATAATCTTCCACTCCAGTGAACCGTTAAATCGAGAACCACGGGAAAGTGAATGAATGAATCATGGATCAGTAGTCATTCAGTTAGAACTCAAGAACTGATTTGTGAATCAGATCAAACGATTCACTAAAAAGAACAGGTTCAAAAGATGAACGATTCGTTCATGAATCAAAATGAACAAGTTCAACTCGCTGATTCAGTCCAGTCACAGGAGTTCTCAAGATAAAAGCTCACTGGAGCAGAAGATTATCACTGAATAATGACTTAAATTTCAGTCTACAGACATTAGTCAGACTAAACACCATATTGAATTTAACATGGATGAAAACGAGGCTGCGAGGTATATAGTCTTTACGATGGCATGTATACAGGTAATTTTCACAACTCATAACTTTAAAACAGTTTTATGGAGATTTGTCTACTGAAAGCTTTTCAGTAAGATGTTTTGTCAGCTGAACAATCGGTATGATGTTAAACAACAGTACAGTCCATTGAACACACTGTACCTCTATCCCTCACAACCTTGCTTTCATTCCTGTCACAGATTAAATGCAGTGCTACTCTGACTAAGGTCTATGCCTCACATGGCTTCAAAAGATTTGAAAAATGCCATATGGACTATTTTAATTATGCTTTTAAAGGGATAATTCACCCAAAACTGAAAATTCTGTCATACTCACCCTCAAGTTGTTCCAAACCTGTACATACTCCTTTCTTCTGTTGAACACAAAAGAAGATATTTTGAAAACTGTCGTTAACCAAACAGTCAACGGTAGCCACTAGCTATGTTTCCATCCAAAGATTCAAATTAAATTTATGCGCAAAACTAGAATATTGCATAAAACATATGCGAATAAACCACCGTTTCCATCCAACGAGTCAAAGAGAACAAAATCGTCACTTCCTGGTAAACTGTGGCACTAAATATCACTAAGAATATAGGAGAAGCCACTTAATATAATAATTTTCATATATGACATAAATTACTTGCACCTCAGAACGAGCAGACGAGACACAATAAATGCGGTCATTACTTTCGGAGGTGAATGCTTCTGTTTGGGAACGCAGTCATGCAAGACAGTAATTATACAGAAATACTTCGATGACAGACTTTCCTCAGACATTTTAGAACGACCATAACAACATATAGATGCTGTGAACGAGATCGGTCCGCTAGTTAGTCAAGTTATCCCGTCTCATAGCGCAAAGTCACATGACTTTTTCGATGCGCATGGAGGAATTTATTCGGTAAATGTGTTTCCATCGTAGTTTATGCGCATTTTTTCTTATCGGATAAAAAATTTATCCTACTCAAATGTGCGCATAAGTTTTTTATGCGCATTTTTAGAATTTATGCGCATCTTGGCGTTTCCATCCAGCGTTTTTTTTATGCGATATTCCAAAATGCGCATAAAAATAGGTGGCTGGAAACATAGCTACTGACTTCGTAGTCTCAGCCTCAGACGTCACGCCCACGGAACGTTGGCTAAACATCTGATGCATATGGCACACAAAAGTGGAAACACTTCAGGAGTTTTGAAGTAGTCGTCGGATTGGTTGAATTATACAGGACTTCCGGGAGACGTGTGTGTCGCGTTCTTTAATGTTCCGCCTGGAAACAAAAATGACGTGACGCCAAATCCCCTCATGAAAGAAGAAAGCCGTTGTGTTTACAACTGTGACGACAAACGCTTATCAGGATCAAATAAACGCTGGATTTTCAAAAGTATGTGAAATATTTAATGTTCTTTAAAATACGTCTGAGAGTTTTACACACCGGTCTGTTATTGTGGCGACATTTACACGCCCCAACACCTGACGCTGAACGAAACGAACTGTGATTAGTTGTTTGACATGTTGGACAAATGGCCTCATGGGCGGGCCTTGGCCAATGAAAGCTACCATAGATTCCAGACCTTCAGCCGTCAGTCTGAAGGTCTGGCTACGCGAGACTACTGACTTCCATACAATGGAAAAAATACTATGGAAGTCAATGGTTACTATTAACTCTTTGGTTATGAACATTCATCAAAATATTTTCTTTTGTGTTTAACAGAAGAAAGTACCTTAATACAGGTTTGGAACAACTTGAGGATTAGGCTGATGATACACGGGGCAACATTTTGAGCAATGTTGCCATCAATGGGCAACCAGGTGAGACACAGGGCCCACGACCAATCTAAGATATCTAGATAGAAATTTATCACCCATTCTCACTGGGAAAGTGCCCAAGTAACACAAAATTGCTCAAAAAGTTGCCCCGTGTATCATCAGCCTTGGCAAATGATGACAGAATGTTCATTTTTGGGTAAACTATACCTTTAAAGGCTTTGTGGATGTGGTCATTAAGATTCATTAAACTTCTGCCTCTTTGCTCCGCTGAAAAATAACAGCAAAAGGTTTGAAATGACATGACATAGTGACAGAACGCACACCTTTTTAGGGTCAACTAACCGTTCAAACATCAGTAGAAAATTATGAGGGCTAAAGGCATTGTGGGTGAACGAGGAACACAAGCAGAGAGAGTGAAGTGGCGGATGCATGATCAGATGTTGGTTAAAGTGGTGCAGGTGATCAGGCGCACAGTCAGCGTGCCTGGAAGGTTGTTGTCTTGACGACTACCCTTGTCTTTAAGGTAGACCGTGTGCTGCTCTTGGCGGTCGTTAGGGTCACTAAAGAGGGTCACCTGACCCAGGAAGGTGTCAACAATCACATTCTTATTGTAGATCTGAGTTCGTCATGGAGCAGTCAGAAGGGTTAAGCAGGAGAAATAGAGAAGAAAAACAGAAATAAGGTGAGAAGAACAGATCAGTGTACATACCAGTACAGCGAAGGAGATCTGTAGCAGTTTGTGGAAAGGACTGAAGGAGGAAGAGATGTAATTACATACTTCCAACTCACCTCGATGTGAATGCCTTCCTTTGGCTTTTTGCGGTAGAATATTCCTTTAACGTCAAAATTGGGGCAGCGTGTGTCTTTGTGCACAGGGGAGCGAACCTTCTCCCCCTCACAGGTGATGATCACATATGGGTCAGAGGCTAAAGGAAAAAAGACACGAGTCAGTTTTTTGTGGAAACTGAGATACATTTTTCATAATTATTTGATGAATTGAAAGTAAAAAAAACAGCAGTTAAATGAAATCTTTTGTATCATTATAAATATAATTACTACCACTTTTAATCAATAATGCACCCTTGCTGAATAAAAAAAGTCTTACTGACCCCAAACTTTTGAACAGTAGTGTGTATATATATTTATATTTGATATATTCTCTGAAACAATTCTAGAATAAATGCGTCTTGTTCTTCAGACGATTAACGACAAAAATTCTTTTGTGTAATGCACCATGAAGAAACAAATACAATGCAAATGCATTGAAAACAGTCAAAGAGGAGATTAAAAAATAGCTCGCTCTGAACCTGAGTTCAGTTTCACCCAGTTCTCCCATCATTACTGTATGTTTACATCACCACTGTGAATACCACCTGTTTACCACTGTAGCTAAGTAACAACTCAGGTGGAGAAAATGCCAGTTTTCTCTGAACAACCAAACAAACTGAACTCTGATTTCAAACCAACAGCTTTATTCATCAGCTCAAAAAAACAACAACATAAAACTCCATAAAACTCCCTGCATTCATTCATTTTTTCACTTAACATGTCATTAGAGACTCACTGTCATATCTTTGTAATTGTTGTGGATTTTGTCTTGGTAGACTATCTTTGCATGTTTTGTTATTTGTGATTTGTACACGTTCTCATAATTCACTTTGGTAAGAAAGTGTCACTTAGTGCATAAATGCAAATGTAGAACCAAAGTACTGAGGTGTAACAAAGGACACAAACTGACACTAGAGATCTAAAGACACTGGAGCACTAAGTAATGCTAGTCACACCAAAACATGTATTTTAAAAAAATGACTTTTACTATTCAGTGCTAAAAATAAACAAGATACAGTGTGGCAGATTTTGACATTTCAGAATTCAGATTAATGTAATCACAAGCTCACATTTCTATAAGGGGAGGGAGATACATTTAGCTGCTAGCGGCTGCTAAAAGTCAGTACCTCCAGTGCAGAAGTCAGAGCGTGTCTTGTGGGAGATCAAGCATTGTAGCTCTGTGTGCGGTCAAAAGAGGTTTCTATATGTAAAAGCTCTAGACTTATAAAGCAGCATAAGTGTCTGAATCTATAATAATAATTCACTCAAAAGTCGTTTCCACTGAATGATGACAAAAAAACAACAACCTTAGTTCACCATTTTTGGTGAAAAAATGTACATGACTGCAGATTATAGAGCACTGATTTCAGGGTCTACGGGCGAAATTACCTGCACATTGTTATTAGTATAATCACATCCAGAAGAAAGAATATTTTTTATAAGGATAAATCATAAATGAAACTTTTATCAAGGTAGATTAAAAATGCTGATCTTCAGCTATTGGATTTTGTCCCTCTAAACACACACTGCAATATATCTTTTATAAATATGTATAGAAATACTAGACATACCTCCATTGGCATCTTGGCCCTGCAGGCCTTCGGCACTTAAGACATGCACCTGGGTGACCAGCTGAGGGTAACCGCACATCCCAGTCCAGCATGTCTGTGGAGGCTCGTCCAGAGTTAATTCTCTAAGGAAACACACGCAGGAACAATATCAGCCAGGTACCAGTGTTGTTACTGTTAACAAAATTGAAATCTAAAATGACTAAAAATCAATTTTGTTGATTTTGAACCAAAATAAAGCTAAAATATACAAATAAAATAGTAACATTAGATGAAAAACTTAAAAACATAACTTATGTTGACTTGACAACAAACACACTGCAAATATGTTCTTAATCAGAAATCTTTTTTATCTAGTATAAAAAATATTTTTATTTGAGAAGCAAAATTGCATGGCATAATAAGACTATTATTCTTAAAAAGACTATAAGAAGGCATTATTGTTTAAAAGTTTGGGGTTGTTAAGATTTTCTTATGTTTTTGAAAGAAGTCTCCTATGCAAAAAATACAATAAACACAGTAATCTTGTGAAATATTGCAAATAACATGTCTGATTATATTTAAAAATGTAATTTATTCCTGTCATGGCAAATATGAATTTTCAGCCATTACATTACAGTAAAATATTAAATAAAATATCAATTTTAGTAATGTAAAAGCTTAAAACTTGATTGAAAAAAAAAATTAAAACTTGATCTGAAATGAATATGAAGTTAAACAGAAATGACCAAATAACTAAATTACTTGAACTAAAATCAAAATGAAAATTGAACAAAAATTAAAAACTAATTCAAATCATTAATAAATACTATAGTATACAAGGTAACACTTTAGATTATATTCACTATTAACTAAGAGGTTTTTCCATCAATAAATTCCTAATTTGCTGCATTTTGATAGTACGTAAGGTAGTTGTTGTAGTAGTTATATTTGGCTATGGGGTAGGGTTACGGGATCTAGAATATCGTCATGCTGAATAAGGCATTAAAGTGCCTTAAGTTATTGTAAAGTTATTGCCTCTCAAAAGAAAGAGTCGACCCTGAATCATTGAAACGAGTCATTTTAAAATGAATCCCAAGCCGTTTCATGTTGACATCAACATGAAACATTAGCATATTGCCCGCGCAGACCTGGGAAAACTTGATTTTAGCATTAGTCTGAATGAAAATGCAAATTCATTCTTTGCCACTAGGTGTCGCTTTTGGAGCGTTAAAAGCTCACAAACACTGCTTTAAATGAAATCGACCAATCTGCACCAATCACTGCAGATTAGCGTCACGCAAAGGAGGGGTTTGGAAAAATGAATCATTGAGCGAATTGTTTGGGAGTTGTTGAGCAAATAAGGTAAAAATAAATGCATATTATAAGAAAATGAAAGTGTTTTTGACCTTGCATGCATGTCAACTTGTTGTTGGGGACTCCCAAAACCAACGCACTTTAATATGTGCATTAATAATCAGCCAATATGCTAGTAATATGCATGCTAATAAGCAACAGTTTGGTCTATTCTGTTTGGAAGCTACTTTACTTGCAGTCTGAAGGCACATCAGTGAAGACTCTGAGCAGGAACTCTCCTTTTTGACCTGGGTCAAAGGTTGTGGGGATGATGACGTAACGTCCCTCCTTCAGCTCTTTCCTCAGAAAGACGCAGCGAGAGTTGATGTAGATTGACCCTGCGACCTTCTGCTGAGCTGAGTGCACTCTGTATTTCCTATTCAACTCCACCTGGTGGTAGAAAAGTGGCTTGATCAAGACAGGAACATCAACTGACAGGATCCAATACAGCACTTATATTTTTTAGTTCTTATATCATTGGCTTTATCTGCAGGCAGATGTGAAGGTCTGTATTGTGTTAGAATGTAATTTTGTACCCTATGGATGTCAAATCCAATGGCCAGGTTCTCGCCTTTGCCCTCCTTTGGAGTAGCTCTGCGTTCCTTTTGCTGCAGGCAGATCAGCACCTCGTCTTCCACTTTTCTCACATCAAAAACATACTGTGGGTGGAAACATACATTAAACTTAGTCCAGTGAAGGCCCAGAGCGTCAAATGCCTCTAGGACAAGAACAACATTTTAAAAAGGCAGATGCACACAGGCACACTGACCTGTGGGTTTTGCAGAAACGTGGCTTTATGGTTAATGCAGCCTCCGGCGCGGTTGCGGAGCGGGTCGTCTCGGTGGATCCAGGAGCCCCTCATCACCTCCTCCTCCCAGGTCTTATGAATGCTCAAGTAAGACGTGTTTATCAGTCGACACAGGATCAGGTCGGTGAAGTAGTGACAGAAATCCTCAAAGTTCATCCTGGTGAAGCAGTTTACAGCCAGCGGGGGAACAGAAGTTTATGATACACGGAGAATTTAGGCATTTATCAGATGCACTGGGGTACAATAGTATAAAACCTGGGATTTTGGGATAAAAACGGATTTAAACCTTGCATAAAATCTGATTTAAACACAGAAATAAAGGTTTTGAAGCAAAACAGGGTAACAACAAACACTAAGATATTCTCAAATTTTTTTGTTCAGTTGATCTGCTTTTTACTAAATTTTTAACAATTTAACCTTTGAAGGTAATACTTTACAAAACGGTTGAATTTGTTAACATTAGTCACTGCATTATATATCATGAATTAACAATGAGACGTATTCTTTACAATATTTACTGTATTAATATAGCTTAATTTCCATATATACTAATACATTACTATCATTACAAGGTGTTTTAATTAATATTATTGTATTATATGCAAACATTAATTTACAATAGTACATTTCCTAATTGACATTAACCTAGATTTACAAATGCTGTGTATAAAAAAAAGAAAAAAAAAAAGTAAAAATGAACATATATTTACAACAATATATTTACATGATTAATAAATGCAAAAAATTGTTCATTGTTAGTTCATCATATGTAATGGAGTAACTAATGTTAATGAGTTTGGATGAACGTTTTAGTTGAACGCAAATTGCATATTAACTGTACAGTGTTTAATATATAATATAATATAATATAATGAATAAACAATATATTGATCAATTACCTAGATTAATAAATTGTGTAGAAATTGTTTATGCTTTAACCAATAATTTAAGCAATTAAGATTAGTTATTTCATGTATAAAAAATACACACACACACACACACACACACACACACAATATGCAAAACAGAAACATTTTCACTAGTGGTCTCAGTCTTTTGGAACCCATCTGATAAGACACTATGATCTAGACTGATCTAGAAGGTAAGAGTATAGCGAGCCTCACCAAAACTCTCCATCATCCTGAACAGTGACGCCCAGTTTCTCTCTCTCACTCTTGCTCACTTTCTTCCACTCTTCTGAGCTACAAAACAGAGTAGTGATTACTCATCGTACACCAGACTGAGAGAAATAAACATTCACACACGACACACACGACTATACTCACTGACAACAGCCTGCGTCCATAACCATCAACTAAGATTTCCTAGAATTTTGTGAAAGAAATAGAGCACTTCACCAAGTATGATATTTCTAATCAAGCCCAGAATAAATAATTCATCAAGCAGAAATATGAAGAAAGATTGCTTTCACCTCAATAAGAGTCTTCTGGCTAGCCAGTAAATAATTCAGAGGGCAATATAACCCTGTCTGTTGTAGCACTTGAACAAAGACTGATGAGAAGGATTGTCAAGATTTTCCTCTCTGCAATTACACAGCCCCATTTTAATATTATGTTGCTCCCTGCAGTGGTGGATATTTAGGGTAGGTGTCATCAAACAAGAGCACAGTTATTTAAATGAAAGGAGGTGGATGTCTTAACACCCTCAGACCTCTGCGTTTCAATCATAGCAGCTTCCTATTTTATACCAAGCCTGCCTGGCTTGATATCTCAATTTCACACCAGTCAGCGATAAGAATAGACACTTCGGTATGTGTTATTTATACTGAAATCATCTCAAGAGGAAGGAGAGAAATGGTTTTCTCTAGTCTCTGAGGATGTATAGCACTACACTGCAGGAAGCTAGAGAAGGCCAAAGGACAAATCACTTCTGTATGTGCTTTCACTCCGTGTTTGTAGAGATTATAAAGAATTAAGTGTTGGGAATATGTGTAAAAGTGTCTGATTACAACACCATGTTGTAACATAGCAAGTGCTTCAACACATTGCGTTTTGGTGCTCATTTGGGAAATTTGGGTTTGAGTCTGGCTTGCAACTAGGGCTACTTTCACACTGCCAGTCCAAATCCGATTATTGTGTATCAGATTCTAAATGACTGACTGTCCACACTGTGTATTGCAACTCTTCAGATCCGATTGGGTGTGTCCCTCTTTCGTTTTCTGGAATATCTGCATTGGGTTCTATGTCAATGAAGTTGCATTTCTATGCCTCCACCAAAAAATGTGGCTTTATTCCATGCTGCCATCTCCACCAGTCTCAAAATCTAAAGAGGTGTGTAAACTGTGCCGACTAGCAGTATATTGTTATTTTTAGCTCAACCTGCACTTCCCAACAACACAACCTTGTTTCTGCAAACATTGATTTAAATGACATTTCTGGAAATCTGATTCAGTCTGACCGCTCTAAAAAAATTTTTTTGCCACTTAAAACGTAAAAACGTCAGACATTGTTGTAGGAAACATGCTGACAGTTGGTGTGGAAACAATGTGTTTTGGGGAAGAGCAGGTTGAAAATCATTGTATTATAAAATCAGATAGTTCACCCAAAAATAAAAATTCTGTCATTAATTACTCACTCTCATGTCGTTCCAAACCCGTAAGACCTTCATTCATCTTTGGAACACAAATTAAGATATTTTTGATGAAATCTGAGAGCTTTCTGACTTTGTATAGACAGCAATGCAACTACCACATTCAAGGCCCAGAAAGGTAGTAAGAAATAGTCCATGTGACATCAGTGGAACAAAAATAACGACTTTATTCAACCATTTTTTTCTCTTCCGTGTCAGTCTTCGCCACCATTCATTGGTACTCTTGTGAATGGTGGCGGAAACTGACCTGGAAGGGGAGAAATTGTTGAATAAAATCGTTTCAACGGAACTGAAACTTGAACATGGTAGTTGCATTGCTGTCTATGCACGGTCAGAAAGCTCTCAGATTTCATCAAAAATATCTTAATTTGTGTTCTGAAGATGAACAAAGGTATTACGAGTTTGGAATGACATGAGGGTGAGTAATTAATGACAGAATTTTCATTTTTGGGTGAGCTTCCCCTTTAATGTGATTTTTTATTTTTATTTTTTTTTGTGGTTTAAACTTGCTAAATATGATCAGATTCCAAATGGATGTGCACAAAAATCAGATATGGACTGACAGTCTAAACAAGGCATTAGTTCCCTTATCTCCCATCATGTCCTGTCATAAAAAATGTAAAAATAATTCAGTTTCTTTCTAATTATTACCAAACCTTTTGACAGGCAAACATTTTTTTTTACTTAAAGGAAGACTCCACCATTTTTGAAAATAGGCTCATTTTCAACAGTTGAGTTTTACCGTTTTCAAATCCATTCAGCCGATCTCTGGGTCTGGCGGTAGCACTTTTAGCGTAGCTTAGCATAGATCATTGAATCTGATTAGACCGTTAGCATCTCACTCAAAAACGACCAAAGAGTTTCGATATTTTTCCTATTTAAAACTTGACTCTTCTGCAGTTACATCGTGTACTAAGACTGACGGAAAATGAAAAGTTGCGATTTTCTAGGCCGATATAGCTAGGAACTATACTCTCATTCTGGCGTAATAATCAAGGAACTTTGCTGCCGTACCATGGGTGCAGCAGGCGCAGCGATATTACGCAGTGCCTGAAAATAGTCCCCAGCTACATCATAACTAGTGACCTAGCTGGGGACTATTTTCAGGCACTGCGTAATATCATACTGAATATCATAATATATTTATTTCAAAAATAGTGGAGTGTTCCTTTAATATGTTTACCCGAAGTATTCCATGAGATTTTCAATTAATATTTCAATCCTTTAACAACACATCTACATATTCACAGTTCTCTAATTTAGATTACTGGTCACATGACATGCAGGTAAACAAATGAAATGTTTCATGTTTTTAGTAAGGCTTTTATTTTGATTCTTTTTATTTCAAAATGATTTATTTAAATTTTACATGCTCACGACCTACTTATTAGCTTTTCATCAACTCACATACCCCTGCAGTTTCCTCACAAATCCCAAGGCATTTGCAAATCCTGTCATACACCATGCTCTAGATCAGGGGTGTCCAAATCAGATCCTGGAATTGAACCAACTAATCACAAGCTCTTCAGACTCATTAGTAACTTCTAGAAGAGTGTGTTGGAACTAAAATCCACAGGACTCTGGTCCTCCATGAACAGGATTGGATACCCCTGCTATAGAGTCTGTAATAACTCCAATCCAAGAGGGGGCAGTCTCACCTATCGCTCCACGGTCCACTCCACTCCTTTTCACCCCAGGGGTTCCTCATGCGAATCATGTGTAGCTTTTCTGACTTGAAATATGCCAGAAGGCCATGTCCCAGACGGACCTTGCGAACGTCGGTCACTGCATAGGCATGGCCTTTCACTAACCCACATTCCAGTCTTGCCTCCATGTCCTCTACTGTGGTTGCCTGTATACCAAAGGTCAAATTTCAGTTAGTTTGCTGAACACCAGTTTCAAGTCTATCCAAAAGCATAATAATCTTTATCCCTGATTAGAATGCGAACACATGCACTGTCTGTGAATTATCGATTATGAAAACATGGGCCGTTATTTCATGGTACAGTGAAATATGGTGATGTAAATCAGTAGGAGACAAGCCACGCCCATTTATCACACTCCAATGAGCAGAGGGCTTGCTGTGCAAATGAAGCTGACAATATGCATAGGCGTGTAGGCTCTGTGACATGAATAATTATGTAGACATAATCGAGACTAGGTTGTAAGGACGGACAGAGAGTGACTGAACTTGGACATGAAAGAACTTTGTTGAGTATTTAACAGAACATTTAAAAATCAATCAAACAGTTTCTCCTCCACATTTGAACAAAAGTCCTTATGTTATGGAGAAACTTGATAAAGTTGTCTCTGTTATGATCCCCAGATAACCTGCTTACATCACAGACTGGCACATCAGATGATTCTGTTCAAATGAATTCTTAAATGTTGCTGAACACTCAATGGAGTTCTCTTAGTGGACTGAGAGGCATTTTATTTGATATTCTAGTGAAGAAAAAAAACTCCCTGCTATGAAGATATTCAAAAACCTAGGTTTTTTTTCCCATGGATGAAAGGTTTCACAGACCATTGATAAGCAAGTCATACACAATCAAAGGTTGCTTTGAGTCTGGGAAAGTACAGTCTTATGAAAGAAAATAAATGAAGGAAGAAAAAAATGATGGATGGCTGGATTAATAGATGGATGAGTGTCTGAATACAAAGCTTGACAGACGTGAGACAAATGCTGATCAATAATATGTATTATATGTGCTTCCATAGTGTATAAACATAGGAATAAATATAAAAATAAAATGTATATAAAGTATACTGTACTAAAATATACTAAAATAAAGTAAGAGTGTCCTTCTCACCCTGATAGAGCAGCTGATAAGGCCATCTCGATTATGGACCTTGAGCACTCTCTCAAAGAGTTGGTTTCTGGCGACTTCATCCTGAGCAAACTGGCCCTCCAGAAGGTCCATGGGTTCTGACACGCCGCCAGTAAAGTCCACCAGGGCATCAGCCGTGTTTCCACCATCCAGGGCCTCATAGCAGCCATAAACTCTTGATTGGTATGGAGAAAGAACTTAGCATCACTATGTCATGACACTACTTGAATGTTATTCTCTGTATAGACCTTTTGAATTTGTCTGCTGCCTGAACTGCTTACTTGGCATAGGCTTTTTCCACAAGGGCACTCCAGAACTCGTTGCTATCATTTGAATGGCAGTACACCAGCTGGTTATCCACTGTGGGGAGACGGTCATCGATCACCACGTCTACCCATTCCCCAAACCGCCAGAAGCGGAAGTGGAATATTCCTGCATAAGAGTCTGCCTTCTCCGGATCCCATTCCTGCTCCTTCCAGTCTGGGATAACCTACAAAGCCACAAAAGTGACATATACTGTCATTTTTTTATATTTACAGTTTTTATTTTAATTTTAGTTAAAGTTTTTAAAGTAATTTTGTTATGTGCATTTGTCATTAAAAAAAAAAAAGTTGAGTTTCAGAAATTTCAGTACTTCAACTTAACCTTATTTTATTATGGTTAGTTGACAAGACAAACTTTCTCATTTTTATTTAAATGTTTGCTTTTACTTAAAGCCTTTATGTATAATGCATTATAAAAGTATTTTTAGTGCATTAATTATGCCTCGTAATGCACCTTATAATGCACTGTACAATCTCATGAATAATTGTAACCACAGTTAATACATTATAACACTAATCAATTCATTGATACACAATGCATCTTAAATTGATTTGGTTATAATTATTTACGACAAGATGTAATGCATTACAAAGCACATTATGAATAATTATAATGCATTACACTCTTTAATAACCATTTATTATGCATTATACACAAAGGCTTTAAGTAAAGTGTTACCAAAAGTTTATCTACTATTTTATTAAAAGTTTTCTTATAAATAAAATAATACTTATTTAATAATTTTCTTAACATGATTAATGATTTTTAATAGTTTTAGTTAACAAGGACAATACACTTGACCTAGGCAGACAAAATTCTTGTGTTTGCATAATAACCTCTTGTTTTTTTCTATTAATTAAATTTATTTGAGTTTTGATCCCTGATACAAGTACTGTACAAGTACTGCAAGTAATGTATAAGAGTGTATGTTTTTAGTACATTTTGTCAAACTGCTGCCAATCTGTACAGGAAAATAAGAAGATAAGAACTTAGGAACAAAATAGCATACTAATGTTGTTTAGATTTTTTTACATTACCGTCTACTAAATATGTGACTCTGGACCACAAAACCAGTCTTAAGTAGCACAGGTATATTTGTAGCAATAATGAAAAATACATTGTATAGGTAAAAATTATCGATTTTTCTTTTATGCCGAAAGTAAACATCATGTTCTATGAAGATATTTTGTAAATTTCCTACCATAAATACATCAAACTTAATTTTTGATAAGAAATATGCATTGCTAAGAACTTCATTTTGACAACTTCAAGGGCGATTTTCTCAATATTTAGATTTTTTTGCACCCTCGGATTCCAGATTTTCAAATAGTTGTATCTCAGCCAAATATTGCCCTATCCTAACAAACCATACATAAATGGAAAGCTCATTTATTCAGCTTTCAGATGATGTATAAATCTCAAGTTCATAAAACTGAACCTTATGACTTGTTTTGTGGTCCAGGGTCACATATCAGTTTTGTTGACAAATAATATCATTCATTTTATTTTATTTTATTTCTCACCTTTGTCATTTTAGTCAAAGAACTAAAATTAATGACATGACAAAATACTGTCTACATTTACAGGATATTTTCATCAAAAGAAAAAATATAAACAAAAATACTATAAAAAGAGCACTAAACCAGACAAGTTTCCAATATTGTGTAATCTTTCGTGGATCGGGTTCATGTCATTGCTTATCAAATTAAAACTTCATAAATACAGACAGATGCAGGTCAAAAAAGCAGCATTATCCTGAATGTTAAAGACTGTTGAGGGAAGGACACCAGGGTGATTTGGATGCTGTATAGAACAACTACATCTCTTTCATCCTGAGCGAGTCCTCTGGGACAGAACAGAGATTAGATTTCAAGTACACCTCTGTGGTAATTGTTCCAAGAGGAGCAGGTCCATTATCTGGGCTCAGGTACACATTGTGATGCTGACTGCAGGTGACGCGTCGCCCCACACTTCTGTTCAGTCGTGAGTAAACTCTATCGACAGTGAATGTGAAACAAACACATGTAGCAAACACAGATGTCTCAAACTCCCTCTTGGAGAACCCAGCATTGCTGTTGCCCAGAGCAACAAACATCTAAACAGAAACCCCCACTGTGAAATAAGTTGGTTTCAGAGCACAAGGTCTCACTGTGGCACTCATACCGCAGAAGACATCAGCAGAGTGAGGAGGAGGTCACACAGTGGATAACAAGCCTAATCCGGCCAGACAAGAGAAAGAAGAAGCCCTAAGCTGTCAGGTTTCAAAACATCTTCATTGGGAACATGTCTCTTGAGCTGACGTTCAACCCTGATATACAGCTGACGGAGATGATGCGTCTGCGAGTACAGTCTCTGCAGCAGCGAGGCCAGAAACGCCAAGACGGAGAGCGCCTACTGAAGTCCAACGAGCACGTCTACCATCTGGACTTCTCTGAACAGGCCCTGCATTTCACCCGCTGGAACATCCGCATGTCCGCACCCGGCCGCCTCAACATCATCGCCACCTCTCAGCTCTGGACGCCCGACCTGACCCACCTCATGACCCGCCAACTCCTCGAACCGACCGGCCTCTTCTGGAAAAGCGCAGACGACGATCTCATCCAATGCTACGAGGCTGACGCTCAGGAGTTCGGCGAGAGGATAGCCGAGCTGGCCAAGGTCCGAAAGGTGATGTATTTTCTGTTCGCTTTTGAAGACGGCTTGAATCCGGAGAACACTGAGTGCTCCATTGAGTTCCAGAAGTGAGAGAACCTGAAGGGTACGGTGGCTTTCTGTTGAGTCTACTTAACCTAGACCTAGTAGTTTAAAATTATGTTCCTAAAGACCTATAAAATGAGATTTTATGACCAGATCTTGAGCTTTATCTGTCTGATTGTTCATGTTTAGCTGTTTTTGTGAGTGTGATGAGACTTTAATGGAGATAACCGAAGATAAATCACACTAATCATTCAAGAAGATCAAAATTATTCATGAATAAAGCAAAACTTGTGCTTTTAGTGGTTGTAGTTATTAATTCTTTAAATAATTAATGTACTGGGATGTAATGGCAGTGCCCTTGAGCAGTGGTTCTCAATCTTTTAGACTTCAAGGCTTCTTAATGTCCACGATAATAATCGAAGCCCATGACTATTCCAGGTTTTTATGATTTTCTGGTTTAAAAATAGGAATTTTACTCACAATTTCTACCTGATAAATAATTTTTGAGCTTGGTATAAACACAAAAATGTATATTAATAAAATATATACAAATGCCCATGGAGTAATAACATTTTATACATTTGCATGACTTTCCAGGTCTGGAAATCACATTTTTAAAATCAGACTACCTCATATATCCAGGTTTTTCTAAACTGTAGGAATCCTGGTTCTTCAAAGGGTGGATGTTAGTTGTTTTATGAATGCTTGTTTTGTCTTATTTTAAGTCATCTTGAGATAACCACTGCCCTTGAGTATGTATCCATGCTGACTGAATGTGATTGGGTGTGATAAAAGGTTGCTGCAAAGACACGGGGCAAGGATAGTAGCACATACACCTTCATTTATCAATGCCCGACCCTGTCAGGAAAACAAATGACAGGACGGGGGAGAGGAGTCACATGGGAAAGCCCTATAAGTCAACCCCTTCATGATGATGTGTGTTTCTAGGGGAGAGGAAATGTTTCCCCAGGCAGGGGAAAAGACTTCACGCCCTAGGGAGGATGCAGGGGGGACCGAAGCTTAACATTTAAGCTAAATAACAGCTCAGAAATCATTAACCATTAACACCCTTTACCTGTCTACCTCCAACAAAGCTACAAACAGAAACTGAAATACAGTTTACACCAGCTGGGACTACAGGGTGTGCGTGTGTACATTCATGAAGCCACAGGTGAGTGGATCTCTCCCTTGTTTAACCATCATCAGGTAATGGTTCCTAATAGAGCACACAGATCCTATGGCAGGCAGCCACTTACAGCTGCTAATAGAGCTCAGAGAGACTGTTTTGCTCATCCTCACAGCTTAACACCCTCTTTATATAAGATAACAAAAAGATATTCTGACAAAATATGCAAGAATATGCATGTTTAAATCCCACAGCGCAGGTCTCTGCAAGCTTATTAACTATTTTTTGTGCTTGCTGAGCAAAACCTATTTATATTGGGCAAGCCATTCAGCCATAAAGTGGTATATTATTTAATGAGTTCTATAATTCTATACATTATTCTATAATTGTATATACTAGAATTATGGTGACACTTTATTTTAAGGTCCAATTCTTGCTATTAACAAACCATTAACTATGATTTTGCCTCAATAAACTCCTAATTTGCTGCTTATTTATAGTTAATAAGGTAGTTAAGTTTAGGTATTGGGTAGGGTTAGGGATGTAGAATATGGTCATGCAAAATGTGCTTTGTAAGTACTAATAAGCAGCCAATATGTTAATAATAGTCATGCTAATAAGCAACTAGTTAATAGTGAGAATTGGTCCCTATACTAAAGTGTTACCAGAATTATGTAGTATTGTCACGGTGTGGTGCAGAAGTGAACACACGAAGAAGAAGAATATAGATAAACAGTCTTTAATAATCCACATAAGGGTAATCCATCATAGGAGGGTAGCAAACACACGCAAATATAGACGAGACCAGACAAAGAAACACAGAACTGAATGCAACTTACAGTATATGGGGAATGTAAATGAGGACAACAACTAGACACACCTGAACATAATGACACAATTCACGAGAGACAGAAACTAGGTCACAGAACACACGGGGAATGAAAACAGTCCTGGGGTGTCACAGATTGGCACCCTCCCGGAAGGCGCGACCTCGCGCTGCAGAGAAAAAAAGGGAGGGACGGAGGGGGACTTCGGAGGAGGACAAAGGATTGGACATGGGATGGAAAAAGACGAAAGTGAAGGGTTGGCAGGAAGGCAGTACAGGTGGAGGCTCTGGCGGAGGACGTTCACCCGAGAGGAGGACGATTTACAGAGTCCAGGGTGGTGACAATGGAGGAAGGAGCCAGGGAGGAAACAGTAGGAGCCAGGGCGGATCAGATGGAGGGAGGAGCCAGGATGGAGACAGTAGTGACTTAAAGCAGGAGAAGCCAGGCGGGACCCAGGCCACAGCCCTGATGGCGGCCCACGGTGGAGCCGTCGGAGGGAGGAGCCATGGTGGAGGAAGGGCTGAAGACTCCAGGGGGCCAACTGACAGCGGCAGAGGGAGAGGGAGCCCCTGGCCGACGGGTGGTGGAGCTGGTGGGCCGATGGGTGACGGTGGAGACGAGGGAGCTAGGAGCCGAGGTGGAGGCGGAGACAAGGGATCCTCCAGCCATGACGCCGATGGAGACTGGCAGACCTGCGGCGATCCCACCGCACAGATGGTGGGCTGAGGGTGAGCTGAGGGGCTGCCAGGAAGCAGTGGTAGCGGAGCTGAAGTGGCAGGGATGATAGTAGGAGGCAGGAGAGGGAGGGTGGGTGTGAAATCCAGGCAGGTAGACAGTTCTGGGTAGCTAGAGAGTTCAGATGAAGGCGGAAGCAGAACAGGCATGTCTGCGTATATATCCATGTTAATAAAGTCCTCAGAGTCCTGCAACTGCTCACCCTCAGCAGCGGTGCAGTGGGCGGGGCTTTCCTCAGCACCCTCACGCTCCACTGTAACATCCACCATCGCGTGTGATGTAGCCAGCTCTCGCACCTGGTCGGACGGTTGATGAGGCTCTGGCTCCGAGGCAATCCCCAGCTCAGTCGCTCCTTCTTGCGATGGCTCGTGGGTTGCGATGGGCTCTGGCTCTCCGTCCGTGGTGGGCTCGGGCTGATGCTCTGCAAATCGGGGTGATGGTGGGCTGGGCTCTGGGTCAGGAGTGGGGCTGGTGTCTTCGTCTGCGATGTCCACAGTGAGCAGCGATCCACAGGACACCAGCACCCACTCAACCAAGGCGGCGAGGCTCTCTCGAGGACCGTCCCCAGACAGCTGCGCTCGTGTGAAGGTATTCAGTCCAGCTTGATAAAACGAGCAGAGGCAGCTGTCCAGGTAGTGTGTAAGGTAGGCGAGAAACACAAAGTCTTCGATGTGGTCCTCGAGAGAGCGGTCCACCTGCTCCAGCAGGAGGACGAGGACAGCAGGATCGTTCATTACACAAAACCAAAAAAAGAGACAAAAAACGAAAAACAAAACGAGGGGAAGGCGCCACTAAATTTACTTTCTTGTTAGGTTTGGTCTTCTGTTACGGTGTGGTGCAGCAGAGAACATAGAACATAGAAACATAGACGAGACCGGACAAAGAAACACAGAACTGAATGCAACGTACATGGGGAACGTAAATGAGGATAACAACTAGACACACCTGAACAAAATGACACAATTAACGAGAGACAAAAACTAGGTCACAGAGCAAATGGGCAACGAAAACAGACTTGGGGTGTGACAAGTATATATTTATGAATTTTGAACCAACAATAAAAAAATAAAACTAACACTGAACAATATGTACAAAATGTACATACTGTACATTTATATTTTATAAAATACATTAATAAATAAATATATGATCAAATATAATGAATAATATAAAGGCAAAAGTCATTTTAAACCAAATCTAAATATTATTATTGTATTTTATTCAAAATAAATTACTTATAATTCAAAGTAAATTTGTATAAGTAATTTATTTTATTATTAGTTTGACAATATGAATTATGTCACATATATGAAGAAATTTTAGCTGTTGATCTAAATAAAAATAAAATAAATGACATATTTTACATAATTACATAAATTACATCATTTATTTTATACAGTTAATCAAATATTAATTAAATGAAATATATGATACAATAATATATAGTAAAAAAATAATAATGTAATAATGTTATTATATTGATATATCATCTAACATTGTTATTTTATTATTACTATAATAAAATAATAAATACAATTATATTATAATACAATAATAATATTGATAATGTTTTTTTTCCTATTTATTTTTCTGTTTTATCAAGGTCACAAGATCACAATAATAACGGCCTCCAAATTCTACAATGCTCTCCTTATCTTGCAAATTAATCAGTGCTGGGAATTTGCATACAAATCTTCTCACAGCTGCACTTTCATTCTGAACATCAATGCACATTAAGTTGGACTCCATTCAAAACAATTCTGAAACCATTTGAAATTATCATTTAAGAAATCTCTTTCTATCTGAGTGGCAGCAACATCGTAGCTAAGAGGAAACATTATATGCAGGATAGATGCATGTTTACACATTGTACTAACTTACTTTCTGCCACAGTGACTCTCGGGAAGCCAGGCTGGAGCAGGCCGCCACAAACCAGCAGTTTCCCAGCTGCCCTTGGTGCAGGTCATGGGCACTGATCCCATCAACAAACAAGTGAGGATCATCGCACAGCTCCTGATGGAGGAACAGACAGAAAGAGAGAGAGAAGAATAAGAGTGAGAAACTGGAGAAGTAAAAAAACAACAAAAAGCACAGTGTAAACAGCAAAGAAGCACAAATGTATCTTTTAAGAAAGACTGCAGCAACCATGTCCAAAAACATACAGTAGTAGTTTGTTCAAAAAATATAGGCCTATTACATTTTGCTTTATTCTGATTAATGAAAGGAGGAGAAAAACACAAAAAGTACTTGAAAAAGTGTTGGAGACAGAAGCAGGGCACAGGCTCTTTAATTAATTTAATAACAGTTATGAATCTAGATGAAGCAGTACAGTTCTGAAAGATGCTATAAATCAAATGACTCTCCTTTGCTCTGACAGCATCTAGCACACCTCTACACCAACCTCGTCACAACCACCGGGACACACAGCCCAGAAACAATGGGCAGCCAGAGATTTTGAGTGACCTAAACGTAAAGGTCTGGGTCTCTTTAAACAGCTGACATACACTGGGCACAGTGACAGAAGCTGAGGGGAATGTAGCGACTCACAGGCTATAGCTCATTTTGCCTCCGTGTTGACAATCTCTCAGAGGTGTCACCACAAATGAACCCTGGAAAAAGACTAAATGCTTTAATAAGCACCTAACAAACTCGTAATGCCTTGTAAAAGCTTAGGGGTGATTCTTATAATGACTACTCATGGCAGGAAAAATAACAAAACTTCTCATGCTGTAATACACTAAAATATATATCACTGGAAGTAATAATAAAGTGAGTTTATCACACTGATTCAGCGGTAAAGGTACAGTCACATTATGGAAACTTTGGTGAAATTTTACGGTGTATAGTTACATGAATCACCACCTACTCAAATGTCAAAACAGGCAGATTTAAATTGAAAAGCATATGATATAGGAAAATTTGTTAGAATCCAATGTAAAGTCCATGTCACTTGGATTCCTATTATGAAATTTTACCCATACAAAGGTGACGCATCTTAACTCCTGAAGTCTTTTCAAATAGTTAATTAAAAAGAAAAAGCTCAGTAATTCCTGTTCAGGAAACAAACTGAGACACTGATTGTGCTGAAGGTTGTTTATTTACTAAAGTGAACCAGTTCATAAGAGTCATTTGTTCGTAAATTGGACTACAATTGCGCTGTATGCTTCTGATGTACTAAAAAGAACCGGGTCAAAAGAATCATTTGTCCATGAATGAGACTACACTGGTTGCACTG